>VUYV01000008.1:6932796-6978429 GCA_008711295.1 Anarhynchus alexandrinus | reverse complement strand
GCCTCAGCCCATCTGCCCAGCCTGTCCAGATCCCTCTGCAGAGCCAATCTACCCTCAAGCAGATCAACACGCCCTCCCAGTTTAGTGTCGTCTGCGAACTTGCTGAGGGTGCATTCGATCCCCTCATCCAGATCATTGATAAAGATATTAAAGAGAAACGGCCCCAGCACTGATCCCTGGGGGACACCACTCGTGGCTGGACACCAACTGGATTTCACTCCATTCACCACCACTCTCTGGGTACGGCCATCCAGCCAGTTTTTTACCCAGCGAAGAGTATACCTGTCTAGGCCATGAGCAGCCAGTTTCTCCAGGAGAATGCTATGGGAAACGGTGTCAAAAGCCTTGCAAAAATCCATCCTTCCCTATAAAATCAAGTTCACTTAACCTCGACAGAAGGAGTCATCAGATAAACTGAAATATCTTAAACATCATTTAGGTTTGCTGTAGCACAAAATAGTTCTGTGCTTGTGCTGGTCCTGACCTCGTTCCTACCCAGGGAGGCAAACAACTCACATGAACTCAAATACAAAACCAGCCCCACAGTCTCCGTACGTGTTCTCTCTGGGAATGTGGATTTTGTGTTTGTATTTCTGCTCCTACTGAAATCAATAGCAAAGTGATGCACTACCCAAGACTTATTACAAAATGCTGCTCCATTAGCAGAGAAGTAGAGATTTGGTTAGTGATGCATGTAGGCCTATTTCGTAAACAAAATATTTCATTGCTTAAGGCATGTTAAAGAATAAGCCGTAGCCGCCGGAGCAGAGCGGCAGTCCCATTGCGTGTGCGTGCCAGCAGCTCTGACTCACGGGGACCGTTTGTCACAGCGATGATGAGAACTGCACGCAGCCTCGCTTTTAGCCAATCCAAATTTCTAAGAAAACATTGAAGCAGTGTTTTCAGCGGAATTGTACAGACGCAAACAAGGATGCCACAAATGAGGCGGTGACTTAAAGACCCAGCCTGCATTTAGCAGTTTGGGTTCAGATAGTATTGAAAGAAAGATCTTCCTTGACTGAAGAATGAAAATTTACACTGTAAATGGAAATGCTTTAGATTGTAATCCCGAAGTTCAAAATAAATCAGTGCATAAGTATTTTCTCAGAAAAGGCGCCTCTATATATTAACGAGTTCTTATGGGGGAATGCTTTTATTCTGTTTGAGTACCATGCAGAATTATAGCGGAGTGCTCTACAAAGATAACATATACCCAATCACGGCCTTGTTCACTCGGTTTTCTTATTTCCAGATGTCACCCTCGGCATTGAAATCCGCACTTACCGGGCGTCACCTTTCTGAATGTCTCCGACGGCCCCGCTGCCGCCAGCCCCAAGGCCGCACGGGAGGTGAGGAGCTGGGACGCAGCTCCTCGGTGAGTTTTCTGTCGCGATAAGAGCGATCCCAATTCAACCGCCAGCGGGGAAGAAACTTCAGCCGCCCGCCCCGGGGGCCCGCAGCCGCCCCGCCGGGCCCCGCACTGGGGCGGCACGGCCGGAGGAGGGACCGGCCCTCCCGCCGCCGCAGCGGGAGAGGCGGGGAGGGAGGGAGGGAGGGGGGCGGCTGCCGCAGCCCGGGGCATCGCTGCTGTGGCGGGGGTGGCGGCGGGCTGACCCGCCCGGCGCCATGGCCCAGCGGCAGCCGGCCGCCCCCGGGGGCTCCGAGGCGGTGGAGCCCGGGGCTGGCGCCGCCGGCCCGCAGCTGGCGGCGGGGAGCGGCCCCGTTCCGATCCGAGTGGCCGTACAGGCGGCGGAGGAGGAGGGAGAGGAGGAGGAGGAGGAGGAGGAGGGCGGCGAGCCGTGCCCGGCGCGGGGCGGCGGCAGCTGCAGCGAGGAGGACCCGGGGCGGTGCGGGCGCTGCAGGTGAGCCCGCCGGGCAGGGGAGGAGGGGGCCCGGCGGTGCGGAGCGTGGCCACCGCGGCCACCCACCGAACGGTGCGGCCGCGGCTGATGCAACGCCGGCGGGGAGCGGCGGGACACCCGCCTGCGGGGGCAGCCGGCGGGGGCTCAGCCCGGGCTGCCTGTCCCCCCGAGCGAACGGCCGGGGCCGGGGCCGGGCTGGGCTGGCCAGCGCGGTGGCGCGGGACGTGGCTTGCCCACAGCCGGGCCGTGGTGCCCCCGACATTTCCGTTTCACTGCCTTTTACAGCAAGGTTTGGGTTGGTGGTTGTTGTGGGGTTTTTTTGTTTTGTTTTTCTGTTTGGCTTTTATTGCATGGAACCGTAGAGGTTTTCTCTAGCAGAATTAACACATGGACAAGCAAACCTGTTCTGTGGCTTTGGAAACAAGTTGGCCAGACGTGAAATCAAGACCAGTTTAAATGCAGAAGGCACTACCACTTTATAATCTACTCTACCCTTTACTGTTTGATAATGCCAATGCTGTTGTCTGTATTTAATGATAACTTGCAGGAACTATTACTGATGCCTGAAGTTGCTTTGATGCCTAACAGGATCTCTTACTTGTAAAAGAACATCCAGGATTTTTGTGCCAGAAAAAAACCCCAAAAAACAAACTAGTAGCAGTTCCCCTTGTGTTTTGTACTAAAACTGCAGATGCAGTAATAAATTCAGTCGTATAAAGATTTAGGTACAGTAGCATGTAATTCAGTATTCTGTTCGAAGATCAGTTGTTTCTAATATATTCTCTGACTTCATATCCTAGCACTGATTCAGAATGAACTGCAATGCATTATTTTAAATTACAGAGGGGTAGTCGGGAGGAGGAGTTTTCTGCAGCTGCCACAGTTGTTAACTGTGCACTACAGAAACAGCAGGCGAGCATAGCTAAGCACAAAAATGTTTACTTAGTCTTAGTCTACTTAGTCTTTCCACAATCATATGTGACTGTTGTACTTTTATAAATCAAATTGTGTATGGCATTCTAGAGTATTGCATTCCAATCACTGGTTTCTTAAATCCAGAATATTTTTCACATTTGTTTTCTTTGACAATGTTACTTGTGTAAGAGCTTCTAGCCCTGGCCTAGACTACAGAAAAGGGTGGTGGTTTTTTTTCAAGCTTTGTAACACATAATAGCTAACTCTTAAATGCCGCTTATTTAATCCTCTACAGTAGGTGCTATCTTCAGAAATGTTTGCTGACAGTGCTGATGTATATTCAGTTCTTGTGGAGGTTACCTTTTTGTAAACGGCCTCTTCCTGATCCAGGAAGGGCCAGAGGTATTGCCATGGACAGAACTGTAAAGGCTCTACATCAAAAGTAGGCGAGTGGAGTTCACACATGCTTTGGCCATTTACATGTAACCTTAGCTAAGGATTTACTTTCGGGAATGCAACATCTGATAGGAAATTATTTACCCAAAGATTTGGAAAATTGTCATTGATGGTCTAAACCTGCTGGGAATGAGTCATTTCACTCTCCAGCTAAGCTAGCAGACAATTTAGATTTTTTCCCCAATTTCTAGGTTTTATAACTTAAGAAATGAAAACCATTTCCTCATGCTCGAGAATCACAGTTCTTCAGGAGCTCTCTGAGTATTTGTGACGTTCAGTCCTCAGCCATTTAAGCTGCCAGGTGCTCCAGAAAAATCTTCAGACTATTTGTAACAAACAGGTGGTTCTCCTATGCATAAAGTAAAGCTGTTCTTGCTCAACTTAAGTTGATTTTGGATGCAGACAGACACAGGAAGAATCTGAGCTGGAAAGGTGAATGTTTTTATCATGTTGTCAGTCTAAAATATGTTTCACACTAGAAATTGAAATATAGTGATTGCGGCAGCCAGGCCTCCCGTTAGTAGGCACCCAGTATTGTATCGCTAGTTTTTGTTAACAGACTTGCACTGCCTTTGGGCGATTGTACTGTTGGAACATCAACTTAGTGGAACATCAACTTAGTGCTGTACGTTATATTGCCACATAGTGCTTATTAATACAATACCTTATTCTTTTCGAGACTCAGCAAAAACTTGTCAAAAGGTTAGACTCTATCCAGACAATTTAATATAGTGTTTGTGAGTTTTGATATTTAAAACCCCAAATCTATTCTCTATGCAGATATGTGTTTAGTTTCTTGTGTGACTAATAGCCAGATGAGTCACCATGTTAAAAGGTTGTTTTTCAGTCTGTCCTAACTGTTTTGACAAGCATATCTGTCACAAAGCGCTGAATAAAGAAATAAGTAAATAAAAGCTGTGAATAACTGCTAGGCCCTTTTTTTTTTTTTTTTGGTCAGTGTTGACTGACATTGATTTATCCACTACCTTTGTATAGAATAGAATGGTTTGGGTTGGAAGGAACCTTTAAAGGCCATCTAGTCCATGATGATGATGATCTAGTCTGGACCCGCTCCAACAGGTCCATGTCCTTCCTATGCCCAGAGCTGGACGCAGCGCTGCAGCGGAGGGTCTCACCAGAGCGGAGTAGAGTTGATACTCTAGAGGTACTACCAGTTGATCATTATTATTAATGAATATGGACCTAGTTACAAATTTCTGCATTTGCTGTAGGTGGAGTTTCCGTACAGTGCTTAGTGAGGGCTGTTTTAAGAGCCCTAAAGGTTTTGTAAAAGCTGGACCATTTGCCCAGTATCAAAATGGTGTATGGTTTAGACTGTGACCAATACTTAATTTAGAGAGGTGAAATGAGACCTGTTTCACTTCAATTCAGTGTGTTAACGCTGTAAGTAAGGATGATACTGATCTTTGCAAACATGCAGTTCATTTTTATTTTTTTTCCCAAGCATGATGCTCCTTTTTTTTTCCATGCAAACCTTCCAAATACCTGCAAATGTCTGTACTAATAAATCCTCTAAAAAACCTATAAACTCCATCCTGAGTTGAAGGTAAGCATTTCTTTAGCACAGTGTGGATATGTAAAATTGCTGAAATATGCTAAGTTTCTTGTTCCCAGACTAGTTCTGAATCAGTAGTGAATGAAAAATGAGAAGTAGTGGAGTAAGGGAATATTGTGAATGAAAAATAAACACTTAACCTTGTTTTTTCGTCCTTCTGAAACCAGCACCCACAGCTGGCCATTAAATGTTTTTTCCTATCTTAGTCATAACTTCATCTATTATCCCCCACTTCTGGCAGCGTCAAATAATTCAAATTCTTTTTCTCGCTCTCTCAGTGTTTTTGTTCCTTTGAACTGCACCCCATTAAGTGGCTGGGGAGATTTTAACAAGGACACTTGTAGGATTGTATGAGTATCCATGTGTATCTGATGTGTTGCCCTATTATTGGAAGAACTGTAAGAAGTAAATAAATCGTTAGCTTCAAAAAGCCAGGTCCCAGAGAACTGCCGTAACGTATTGTCACGCCTGGGAGCATGGTCCCCATGCAGAGCCCATTGACCTGACCAGTATCTTCAGACGTGCAGCAGGTACCTCCCCCAGCAGAGCTTCTGCCTGCACCCTGGCATGGGCAGAATGCCCCTTGGCGTTAAGAGCAGTCTCCAGTTCGGCTCTGGGACAAAACTGCCAGGCAAGGGGATTCGGTAGCCTGCATCCTCCCCGCCAGATTGCCCTTGGAGGATTCTAGTGTGATGCCTGCTCCCTTTTTTGACTGATTTCCCAAGCTCTGCAAAAGCCATTTAAGACAATTTGGGGAAAACGTGGCTCCTCCTTTTTGGTTGCTGAGGTACATGGGAGACCAAAGTAATACATGATTTATAGGGTCTAGGGAGCTTAGTGCGTAATTTACTATTTTTTTTAACAGAAACTTTCATGATGGTCCCACAGCAAAACTAGACAGCTAACAGCTTTAAAAAAATTACTCTGGCTTAAGATAGACTTATGCATTATAGTTCCTATAGCAACATCTGTGGCTGTAGTCTCTGGGTGAACTGTTTGCCTCAATGCTGGATAACAATTTAAATGGTCTTTTGTATTTCAGCAACAAACATGCTGCTGTAACTGTACGTGGCAAGAAACTTATCTCAAATCCATGGTTGCAATATCTCTTTGGGGGGATAGGATGCTCAGTAGTGTTCCATTTTGCACAGATACCTAGATAACATGATGGGAGGGGCAGAGAGAAAATAAGAATGACTTCTCTGCAACCTGCATGTGTGTGCAGATACAGCTGTTCCTGAGGTACATGAGCTGCTACTGCACCAAAGTCCTTAATCCGCAATGTACATACAGTTTAAGCCCCTCAGTAAACTGCTAGTTCAGTTACTCTGTCACTCTGGAATTGTCCTGTAGGAAGTGCAATAGCCCTGTCATTCTTTCTTACTCCCTGATACTGGCTTCTGCAGTCATGCAATTGACGAGCCTTGAGAAATGATTTCATCTGGTTGGAATATCCATTCACTGGTGTGTGACACTACTTATGAAGCACCTAAGTGTCAAAGCCTATGTTTAATAGCTTCACAGTGAAAAATCAAACACTGTCACTGGAGGAACTCAGTATAGCACCAGTGCCTGTGCACCTGCATTTCATGTTTTGGTGTAGGATTTGAGTTGGCAGAGTGTTTTCAAGATGCTAGTGTGTACGCCTCATTGTTCTACACTGAGATCAGCTTTTGGAATGAGCTGAGGAACTCGACTCCATACACTGACTGGAAAGCTTCGTCCTCTGAGCTGGCCTCCTGCCTCAGCTGGATAGGGTGATACCTGTTCAGCGCCTACCTATAGAGTAAGCTGGAATCAGCATTACAGTTAAGCCTTTTCATTTTGAAAGACTATTTGAATCCACTAATGTAAGATGAAGCTCTGTTAATAAAATGATTTAACTGTTTTCCAGTGGTGAGGAAAATGATGATGACTCTGACCAGAACTGGAAACCACCAGAAAATGACCTGATCCAGAAGTTAGTAGCACAGATTGAATATTACTTCTCAGATGAGAACCTTGAGAAAGATGCCTTCCTTCTAAAGCATGTGAGAAGAAATAAGATGGGCTATGTCAGTGTTAAACTCCTCACTTCTTTTAAGAAGGTATGATAGCTTTTTAAGACTTGAAATGCCTTGTGTAAGCCTGATGAATCTAAAAACATTGGGAGAGATGAGATGAAAATAACTTATGTCATAGAGGCGGTTTTACAGTCATCTTTATCTGCCTTTCTCAGGGGATGATTCAGTTTTGATGCGATGGTTAGGGTTGTTCTCATCCAGAACTTTAATTGCTGAACTCATGATTGGCAGGGAAGTCATAGGCTTTTAAGCAACTATGCTTTTAAACTGTCATTCTGGGAGAGAGTAGGGCATAGTAAATGGGACATTAGATAAAATTCATTTCTAGATCAGCTACTCATGAGTAGCTAATTAATCCTGGTCAAGTCACTGTCTTGTCTCTGAGAAGGGA
Organism: Anarhynchus alexandrinus; assembly: GCA_008711295.1. Taxonomy (NCBI): domain Eukaryota; kingdom Metazoa; phylum Chordata; class Aves; order Charadriiformes; family Charadriidae; genus Anarhynchus; species Anarhynchus alexandrinus. The sequence continues at coordinate 6,971,166 of VUYV01000008.1, read as the reverse complement.
TGGTGAATGTGACCTTTGCAAATGTATCGAAATCCAAAAATTAAAGAGTAGTAGAAAGTATCTGGTCACTGAAGTCACTTACAAGGTGAGGTGGCTTTTCTTCTTTTTTTCTGTTTTACATTAGGAACTCCTATGTAAATATGTGTATGAAACGGATTTCTAAAATTACATTAGAAACACTTTGTCAAGATTCTAAATCTGACAGTTTTGCAGAGCTGTTCAGTCTAGAAGTTAAGGCACTCCCAGTTTCTTCAGACCACTTCAAATTGATTATACAGATAAACACTGAAAAACACTCCTTTGAAATGGAGACATTTGAGGGGGGGTTAAACTGAGATTTTTGAGGAAGGAAAAATCAGTTCAATAAAATGAAGTCCTAAACTTGGCAAAACTACTTGTTTGGCAAATTTAACAAAATAAAACCCACAGAACATGCATTTTGGTCACAGTTCAGTTCTAGATACGGAGTGACCGAACATCACTTGAGCAGGCTTTAAGCTAAAGTAATGATTTTCAGTTTGAGATTTAGCATCAGTTCCTATTTTCAGTAGTCAACAGGACACGAGCTTTACAGGAGCTCACTGATGCCCATTATAGCAGGAAAACTCATTATTCTTTCACTCAGATATGCTGCATGAAACTTAAATCCAGGCTTCTGTTTGTAGACTACAGCCTGCATCTGCCTTAAACTTTCTGTAATTAGTTTGAATGGGTTTGATCAATTGTGCTGCTTAACCTGTGCCTGTCTTCAAGGTGAAGCACCTTACCCGCGACTGGAGAACCACAGCCTACGCACTGAAGTACTCGGACACTCTTGAGCTCAATGACGATAACAAGAAGGTTAGAAGAAATACTCCAGTTCCAGTGTTTCCAAGTGAAAACCTCCCTACGAGGATGTTACTGGTGTATGATATCCACATGATCTCTGAGCTGGAGGCTTTTAACAAACAAGAAAATGGATGCATGCAAGAAAGGGTAATGGAACATCTCCTCAAGGCCTTTGTCACTTTTGGTGTAATTTCATCAGTTCGTATTCTCAAGCCTGGTAGGGATCTACCACCTGATATCAGGAGGGTCAGCAATCGGTACACCCAACTGGGAACTCAGGAATGTGCAATTATAGAATTTGAAGAAGTAGATGCTGCTGTGCGTGCTCATGACTTCATGTGTGCTGAAAAGAAAGAGAGCGGCATGAAAGTTGTCCTAATAGGCATGAAACCTCCGAAGAAAAAAGTTCCCAAAGACAAGAACCGTGATGAGTATACCAGCAAGAGTCTTAAGAAGGCTAGATCCCTTAACAAGAGAGTTGAGGAACTTCAGTTTGTTGGTGATGAATCTTCAGCAAACAGCTCTTCTGACCCAGAGAGTAATCCGACATCACCACTGTCAGGACGCAAAAGTGCTGCAACAAATACTACAAGTAATTTGAGCCCCGTCATTCACTCAAACAACCATTTAAGTCCTAATGTGTCACCCAGATCAAGTCCTTGGAACAGTCCATCTTCACTAAGAAAAGTAACCAGAAAGTCTCCACTGGCTGAAGACAGCAAGCTTAACCCAAGCACTAGCCCTGAGATGCCAGGGAAATGTACAGATTATTCCTCAGATAGCAGTGTCACTCCTTCGGGTAGCCCCTGGGTACAGAGAAGAAAAGCTCAGACTGTAGCACAAGAGAAGAGTCCTGTCAGTAGCCCCATGTTGGCTCGGAAAATACAGAACGCAGACGGGCTACCTGTAGGGGTGCTACGGCTGCCCAAAGGTCCTGATGGCACTAAAGGATTCCACAACGGACATGAAAGAAGGAAGGCTACAAAGAATGAATAAATCATTCTTTAAAAACAATTTCACAAGTCATTCAACTGCTTTTGTTCAAGCCAGGTGAAAAATCATCACTTGAGTGACCGAGTTAAGTCAGTATTTAATTTTAAAAGATTTTGTATTCATATAGAGACTTTATCACGTACATATTTGTATATTGCCTTCCCAGAGCCACAGACCAGTTGAGGTTGGGAGGCATCTCTGGAGATTGCCCCGTCTGCCTCCTTTGCTCAGGCAGGGTCCACTGCAGCGGGTCGCTTCGGGGCTTGAATATCTGCATTGATGGAGACTCCCCAGCTGGTCTGGGCAACGCGTTCCCATGTTCAACCACCCACACAGGAAAAAGTATTTTTTTATGTCTTTCAGTTGCTGCCCCTTTTCCTGTTATGGGGTATCGCTGGGAAGAGCCTAGCGCCATCTTCTTTCCTCCTTCCCAGCAGATACTTAAACACAGGGATGCGATCCGCCCCTGGAGCCTTCTCTTCTCCAAACAGCCCCGGCTTTCCCAGCCTCTCGCAGGAGATATGCTCTGGTCTCTTAACCATCTTATGCACTTACCTAACGCAATGCCCTTATCTGTGTTATTATTATTTTTAATGTAGTAGTTTGAAATGCCAAAATATTGAAACAGGCATATAAATCATTCATGTAACTACATGATCTGCAAAGCTATGATGCTGAGGAGCAGTGTGTAAGTGCTTACAGTTCAGCGCTCACGTGGTGATAAGCTGTGGTGTGTCACCCGCCTTGTCGTAAGGAACAAAGGGTTTGAGGACTTTGTGTGTTTGTCTCAAAAGGAACTCTGAGAAGCTGATGCTGCAGCGAGCAGTTGCTCCCTGCGCGCATATGTCTCCAAAGACTGCATTGTGTAGTAGGACCAAAGCGTGTATTTTCATAGGATGTGAAAAAAGACTCTGAGCATTGAAGGCTGTTTTGTAAGGGTCAGCTCATATAATCAGATGGAAATAAACAAAAATATTAACTCAATCCACATCTATTTTGTTTACTTTAAAAAGAAGTTGATCTGCACCTCAATAGATACTTAAACCTCCTCTTATACCATATGATATTCTAGAAGTAGTTACTCGTAATTTCCATTGCATTCAGGGATAAAAAAAAAAGTCCTCTGCCCCACTACTGATGGTTACTTCCCTCCAGCTGTATGTCACAGTCATTTTTATACAAGATTATAAACTAAACAATGTTTATCTCACTGTTAACTCTGAATTTAACACGCAGGCTCAGCAAAAATCACTTAAAATTAACTATAATCTTACCGGAAGCCAAAGGAGGAACCTCTGCACTTTTACTTATAAAAGTTATACTCCTGAAAAATAGCCCAGCAACAATGAGACAGTAAGACTTCAGCTTTTACTGTACAGCTTGGGCACAGCACATGACAGAGTTCTCACCATCACTGTGTGTCCAGGACACTGTTGTTTCAGTGATAATCAGGGAAGTATTGGGTTTTTTTAATTATAAAACAATGCAGCATCCATGTGTCATCATGTACCAAACTGTCTGGGGGCAGCACTACAACTGAAGCAAGGCGGTATTGTGAAGACACACAGAAACCAATTAAATGCAAATATTGAGAACTATACGTAACAGTCCATCACATTAAAAATCTAAGACACTGTATGCTGGGAAGAAAAAAAGGAGGTTGAAAATAGCAGCATTTACAGGGCTGTACGCTCTGAACGAACACACCTACAAGTCACACTCAACATGTAAACCTCAAAAATCAAACTTACTTGTGTATAACACTAACAGAAAATAAAAATCTCATCAGACACTGATCAGTCTTATTTTGCTTTAGAAAAATTTTACACTTGACAGAAAAAACAAACACTGTGGATGACCGCTTAGGAAATAAACACGAAGTCGACAGTTTTTCTTTGCTAATAAAGCAAATACCATGTTACTAAAGAGTTATTAGAAGGCTGTAACCTATAAAAATACTCTAAAACTTATTTTACAAGAGAATGCCATCTCACTTGAGTGTAGGACCACTTATCCTGAGATGAAGATATACGTAACCATAACATTCCAGAGAGCTGCTCAACCTGTCTTTAGAGAACTTTTCCATAAGAAAGGAAAAAGAATAAACTGGTTCTGTTTTACCTCAAACCAGGACAGCATAGTAACTGTTTTTGTAGAAGGAAAATCCAGACAAACTTGATCAAACAGCAAGTGATAATGCAACTTGATCAAACAACAAAAGATAACGTGACCAGTGCAACTATTCAGGAAGTAAAGTACCATTTATAAATAAAACGTCAGCATGAGGTCTTCTTCTGAGTTCAGAGAAGAACATATAAAATGACGGTTCTGCTTTACATGATTTTCCCTATCTCCTTAAGGAATGTTTTCTGCTTGGAAAACCTTCTGTGGTAACCCCAGGCGGCCACAGAGACACAGCAACTTCTCTGCTACCCTCCCCCACACCAGCTTTTGGGGTTTGGGGTTTTTGTTTGTTTGTTTGTTTAGATTTTTAAATTTTTTTGTTTCTTTTTTTTTCTTTTCACTTTTTATTGCCACTTTGGAGCCAGAACAACTACTTTATGCTGATTTTATTAAAAAAAGACCAAAATATAAGTCATGAACAGCTTCTGTATCATTGTATCTATATTCAGTATTCCTTGTAAAGCCCAGAATTTTGGTTGCTTAATTAATCAAAGTAGAAACATTCTAGGTATGAAATTCTCCCTACACTCCCCAGCAGTGTCTGCCACGGGGTACTGCTGGCTGTGTACGTTCATGGAGATCCTGATGTCTGGGCATCAGAACGCACCCGCACAGCGACAGGCGGAGGGAATCCCATCACTGCGGAACCCAGGAGCCCCCTCGGCTGTGGGAACAAGAGCTGTGCCGCCCGCACACAGCACCTCTGCACTCACCCAGCCATGCCGCAGGCAGGATGCGCTGCTCTGCTGCAGCTCGCGCGCGCACATGCACACTTGAAGCAGTGGCTTTGAAAACATGGATGTTCAAGCTATTTTTATTGCTTTTTTATGAGAAACAAACAGCAATTCTAAAAAGCATTTGAAGTATTGGACCATTTCCCCCCAGAAGCTCACACTTTGCTAAGGCATTCAAAATTCTTAACTTTGTCTAAATGCTACCGGTGCCGAGTGCATCGACAGGCACCACCACGTGCCCTATGCAGTCCACAGCAGGCCTCAGTCATACACCTACGCCAGTAAAAACAGATGCGATATTTAATGCCTTTGAGACAAATATTTCACTCTCCCTGAGTTGGTTTCCGCCTTCACATTCAATCAATTGCTCCAAACTTCTGTTTAAAAACAATACAAAACCCAAATGCACACACCATAGCACCCGCTGCTGGGGTAATGCTGCCAGCAGAGACATTTCCAGCCCCAACAGCTGTACCTTTGTTGTGTTCTGACTCTCAAATGTTTGTAGTACGATGACATATTTCAACTATTTTTAAAAAATGTCCTATCAACTGGAGAGCAACAACAATGTGACGACACATTTGGAGTTTCAGTCCCTGGTCGGGAGCCCTTCCCAACTAGGAAAGATTTACTTGTGTCCCTGCTAACAAGGGACGCATTCCTGTCCTCTTCATTCTGCACAAGCACAGCTTATGGGCTGCATTCACAAACCTGAAGTCTGAAAAAAGCCAGGGACTTCAGTCAAAAATGGTTATTAACTAAGCTAACACACCCAAGCTGCTCAGAACAACAGTTTGGTTAATCAAACAGAGCTGGCTTCAGCTGGCACCACTGTTCCCTTAGCCTTGACTTTACTGCACCGGGAGCAAAGATATAGTTGATGGAGTCATAGGAAAGATCCCACATATGTGATCGGGTCAGATTAAATGTTTTTGCAGCCAGCTCGTATTCCTGCGAGAGATCTGTTGCAAAGACGCCTTTATCATCAGTCTGGAGTTAAATTGAAAGAAAAGAAAAAAAAGAGTTTAAATTAGTTCTTCTACATCAAAAAGGTGTTTTTCTACACATTGCAAACCAGTTTTATCTTGCTCTTTCACATTTTATTCTACCGTTCTTTCACCTGCTGGTAATTATTTCATACTTGGTTTGCCCCATTTTCACTCAAAATTAATAAACTAGTCAAACATACAAGCTTCTTAAAGTGATGGCACAACTTATCAAGAAAATAGGATTTCCTATTAAAATTGCCAGGGAGATGGCTATTAATTGACACATATGAGCAAGCAGTAACAGTAAGCACAGGTGTCCTCATTCCTCTTTTTCCCCTCCCTCCGATCTGGGAACCAGAGCGCACTCTGTACTCCTGCACCTCCAGGGAGGAAACTTTCTCACCCTCCACACTCCTCTCAACTACAACAGCTTTTTGATACTGAGTGAAGTACTAGCCCAGCCTCAAAACACAGCATCGAAAGCCACCTGAAGGTTATTCATCTAAAAGGAGCAGGTCGGGATTATTTATGGGTAAATGAGATTACCCACCTGCGACTCGGCGTCCCTGTGTCCCCGCAGAGAGCACTAACTACATCCTGTTACGCTGAAGACACTGCAGTGACTCCTCCTGCTGCTGCTCTTGTTTTTATAGGCCTTTAGGGGTAAACTGCTCTCTTAGGTGACTTCACTGTTTGTCCAGACTTTTCACAATTGACAGTCTCAAAAAAAATCTCTAATCCTGAATTATTTTTCACCAAATACAACAGAGTTCAAACTCAATAATAAATACTTTACACAATAAAGGATTGAGGCTTATTTGAGTAATAATGCACAACGCTCTAATAGATATACACACACGCTTGGACAATGTTACAAATTACAGGGGTTAAACCAACCCTGAGAGGAAAATACTGCCAATGCCAGTGAAAGTACCTGGCACCTCAACATTTAAGGACCTTAATTAACTGCCAAAGAAATTCAAGGACTCTCATCCAACACAATAAACACCCAGGGGTAAGCACAAGCTTAAGCGCAAGCATTGGGCCAGTATGCTGAAGAGAAATCCATCAGAACGCAACAGTTAAGTTCATTGCACGCACAGCTGACAGTCTTATCTTTACAGAAAACAAGGTCTTACCTTACAGTAAACCCAAAAGAAATACTAAAAACTTCCATTTGTATTACAAGCATTTCTCAAACAGAACATTACCATTTCCTTTAAGCAGACGATTTGCTGCAAGGTCAGAAATCGTTAATAAGTCAGCTCTGATCCATAAAAGGAGATATACTTGTCCAATTTCACACTAGTTTGGCCCTTTGCCTAAATATGCGGTTAAAATCAAAAAACTTACACAAAGCACTGCAGGGTGGCCCATGTTGTACCAGTATCCAAAATGGTGTTTGTCACAGGAAGGCACTGTCTGAGTTTTGATGTTTGATGTCATGCAAAGTTCTAAGGTGAAAAAAGAAGAAACAAGGATATACATCGAAACAAAATACATGTTTTTGACACATTAATTGACTTATATCTGCTCCTGAATGAAAATTAAAATCAGCTATTGTTTCCCGGATTTTCTATGCTTCCAATATTTGGTAAAATCTTCTGATATTGGTAATCAATTTCTTCTCAAGTACTGTCTGGGTATAGACATTAGGGAGCTTGCAAACCAGGTACAGGAACACCACGCAGCCTTGCACTAGAACTAAAAGTTATGATTTCATTTTGTTTTCATCTGAGACATCCATTGTTGCCTGCTGCCACAAATATGTCAAAAACACAAACGCGCCACCAGCGCACCTTCACAGGCAATTCTCTGACACACACTGCCACGTTTTTCTAAGTGACCTCTGGTGAAAGACAAACCAGAGTTACTAGGTCAGCAGCACCTATGATATTCTGAAATCCAGAGATCACCAAGGAATTTTTGGAACTTTTTTTTCCTTACCAATAGGTATATGATTTTGCCGAACAAGTGGCACTAACTCTTCTGAGCCCACTGTTGCAGAGTTGAGAAATGTTCCATGTCCAATTCTGTCAGGAGGCAGGCCCAGGAGAATTTTGGTCTCCTCTTCTTGATTTGGAATCTAGAGAGGATACACATTTTACATTCTGTCAAGGCAGCATAAAACAGCACATTAAATAATTTCAATGGACTTCAAGCTCTATTTTCACAGCATATCTTATCCAAAAGAAAGTGTCAGTGAGACTAAGCATCTGCATTACTATCCGGTGCATGGAAGTGACCCTCAACTTGGAATTACAAACCGAAGGAGCCATAACCCTAAACTGCTAAGTAAAAACAGAGGATCACTATTTGCAGTTCTGAAGCACTTTCAGTTGGAAGCCTCAAATCAGCTCTGTAGGCTTCAGTTTCAAAATTACCCTGCCAAGATGACCTTTAACGCCTATTTTACACAGGGATTAAAAAAAATGGTGCATGAAGAACTTCAAATGCAGGAAGCCAAAACCAACACAACAAACAAAAAATGAAACAAAACCAAAAGACCACTGAGACATTAAGAAATACATTTTCAGAGAAGCATGCAGGAATATCCTGCAAAAGCCTCCTTAATGAAATACAAACAAGTATAAATAGGCCTGTGACATCATATATCATGCCTGATTTCCTGAAGAAATAAAAATATTTTCAGTATTTGTCAGACTTGTCAGAGTAAGCTTCAGCCACCACTTCAACACTTCATACGGAGAAGCCCAATTCTTTCTACTGATGCAGGCAGAGCTAACAGAGCTACTCGTGAAAATGGTGCCAATTTTACTATACCTGACTTCTGAGAAAATACCAGGAAGAAAACAGTGAATCTCTTAGAATATTAATAGTTTTCAAATTTACACCAAACCCCCACAATAGATACAGCACAGTAAGAAATAATTGGACAGCTCTGATTCAGGAAAGATTGTTGAGGGTTTCTCCTTGTTTTCTTCTCTCTTGACAAAACGCCCCAACACCATTACTACTTTGGACTGAGAAGTTCAAAATGCACAGAAATTAATTTTGGTTTCATCAAGGTTTTTATAAAAAGTTTTTATAAAAAAGTTTTTATAAAAAATTCCCATTTTATAAAATGGGAATTACAGAGAAGGACCAAAATAAAAAAAACTTTTACCTCTGAAAGATGCAACGCCAGCTTTAGACCTGCTTTTTTTGCTTCTGAGAGCGGTTCCAAGAAATCTTGACCACGTCCTGCCTTGAAGACAGAAACACATCACCATTCTACAGCTTGTTCTAGAAAACTCTTCCTATTACAATAACTGAGAAGTCTAGCAATATCAAAACACTTAATTCAAATACAGTTACAGTGAATTATTTTTCTTTTCCCATTACTTCTGTTTTGAATGCAGCAGGTCACCTAATGTTCTGCTCTGTGGGCAAACGCCAGCAGTTCAGAGGATGCCCAACACTGAGAAGCCAATTGTCTTGACTTTGATATCCTTTCTCCAGCCATCACCCAACGCCATTTCATTGCAGCTTGACAGCTGCCCTCAAACAGTTTTGCTTTCTTAATACACCATAAGCACTTGGTGCATCTAAACAAAAGCTAAACTAGTGTCAACTCGCATTATTATTTAACTTGCCTCAACCCCGTCAACCTGACTGGGGCTGTTTTGTAACAGATAAACGCTACTTTTCACTGGCTCTTTCTTCTGTGTCATACACTAATCTATTGATTCTTTGTTGGAGTATCTGTTCTCTTACAGCAGCAGGGATTAACCTGGCACCAAGACTACAAGCAATCCATTCAAACTAGCAACAAACAGGACAAAAACTTGTAAGAACAAAGTATGATTAGAATCACTTGCTGTTACGCAACATTATATATTCATATATCTATAATATCTACCTATCCAACTTCAAGAACAGACCAAAATAAAACAAAAACTTACAGTGGGGTCACCACTGAGGTCAAGTCCTACTACAATCCCATCAGTGGACAGAAGGAACTCCTCGGCAAGTTTAACAGTCTGCTTAGCAACTGCCGGGCCACCTCTTCTATTTATGGCTATTAACAATCTAGGATAGAAACGTACATATTAAGTTAAATACAGGCTGGAATATCAGGAGACTAACAAATCTGACACCAACAAAAATGGCACTTCACATCCTTCACGGTTGAGTATAAAGAGTATTTGGATAGGAAACTGTTCAAGGAATGAAGGTGCCAAAGTGCAGAGGGACACAAATGAGATAAATACGTTAACCTGTGAAACGCAACGGCGGCGGTGAGCGGGAGGGCAGGGAACAATCCACTGCTCACTCGCTGCCTGCACTGTCAGGAGAGCAGTCTCTCTCAGAGCTGCACACATGAAGAATGAGAATTCTTCAGCTTCCACAAATATATCTAACGAGGGTTGCTACTGAGAGTACAAAAGAGAGGCGAGCAGGCTGCCTGCACGCAACCACTGACAGCCCCCGAAACTTCTCTGCTGGTTCGGACCACCTCTCCTTTACAGCAGGTTGCTTGTATAGCTAATCAAGCAAAATCTTTGCAATGAATCTAGGCTGTGAAAAAGAAGTCTTTAATGCGATTTCATCAAAACCACTACTTTTCCTGAAAGCGTTGCAGAGAAGGGACAGTCTTAGAGCTGAAAAGCTTCACCCAGTTTCATTGTCTATCAGTAAAAAGCAAGATAAAAATTCAGGTTTCCGTACGAATTACCTGTTTCCATTCCATGTAATTTAAACATCCTATGCTGATGGTTTGTAAACCCTCTCTGCAAACCACGACCGAGCATCAGACTACACAAAACCTTGAAACAGGGGTACTCCGTGTGCTGTATTTACCTTACATCTATATCCAAGCCTTCTTCTTTACACTGCTTTATACCCTCAAGTACAGTTTCAACATACATCCTTTTGGTCATACCTACAAACACATGTACACATTTGGAATAAACATATTTTAATTAATTTTATTATGTTGCAGACCCAGCTCTCTAGCCTCACAAGTTTTATTTTGCACCTTTGATTTTACTCCATAGTCTTCTAACCTACATAGTTCTAATTCAGTTCATAAATCAGCTCTACTTTGAAGCATACATTTGAATTAAGCCTCCTCCTAAGCATCTAAAAGAAAAGAACTTAGTGTGAACCACAGAGTGGCAAGAGGACTTCTCTTACGTGTTTCTATTAAACAGCATCTAAAAGAAAATTTAAAAATGAAGTAACAAAAAGATTATCTATCAGCTATTCAAAATATTAGCAGACTCAGATGTCATACAAAAGCAAATAACCCACATTCTTGGGTAGTGGAGTTATAACCAATCCATTTTTGTCCTCAATAATCTAATAGGAAAGTGTCATGTTTTTACATTGCTAAGTCTTTGCTTTTAAATATAAAGTTTATTTTTATTGAACCAACTAAATTTGACTTTACTTGTTATTAACATAATCTTAACTAAGTTTTATAGCGCATCAGACTTACAAATTAAAAACCAGAACAGACTGTACCTGTGGACTTTTCTTCTCTAGGAGTGCTCCTCAATTCCAGATACTTGACACCATCATCAGCAAATTCTTTAATAACATCTTTAGTTATCTGATTAAGAAACAGTGTATTCAACATCATGAAAGTAATGCTTATAATTGGTTGTATTTTCCTTTACAACTAGAAGACCCAGGTATCTTTTGGTGTGAAACACTTGCAAAATTTTCAGGCCCTATGTGCTTATAGCGCTCTCTGTCTGTGGAAATACCGCCCCACAGAGGGCAGCTCCAGTTCCCTCCGTGAGACTAAGGAGCTTTAGGACAAATGACAATTTCCCCGTCTGAACAGGAATACCCCTCAACTGGTGCTGTCGCCGCCCCTTTCACAGCTACTGCACCTTGCTGCAAGAGCAACAGGCTGCCTGAAAGCCCCTTTCCAGGAGGAGAGAAGAGGACACTACACCACCTTCTGCTCCCTGTTGTGATCACACAACAGTCCTTCGTGGCAGCTCTGTAACCCGAGGTGAACAAAGGGCAATTTGAGTTCTGTGGCTTTGGTACATACTGAACCGCAGAGGAAACGGGAGACCAAGGTAAATCGGAGCTTTGGTAACAATGAACAGACATCACATTTTTAAGACATTATCAGTCCAAGCAGCTGAGTGGTCATAATGACCACCATACTGGAAGGTCGTTGCTTTCACAAAAAGTAAATGTAAAGGTTACATAAAATCCCGTGTTTCTAAATTAATGTGTTTTACAGTGACAATTCTGATCTCCAATTGAAGGGACCATTGCTGATATTGTTACTTGGAACCCAAAGCTGTTAATCCAACTAATTCTGACTGTGTGTATTGCTTGCTTGTTTTAAGCAAACTTTCAATTAACTTACCAGTAAAATATCTTCAGTCCTAGTGGTAATCTGATAGATGATCTGAAACATCTGAAAACACCTAAAATAAAAAGTTAAAAAATTAATTGGACAAACGTTGAACAGTAAATTGAGTATTAAAAAAAAAAAAAGAAAAAATTGCACTTTGGAAACATGTACTCACTATGCTCAATTAAGCAGCTTGTACCTTAAAATACACAGACCATCTGAATGGTGATTTCTGATTTTAGATGCTAACAACCCATTTGCAACAGTAATTATTATTATTATTACCACCACCACAAAGCTTTTTGAAACACAAAGGAAAACATTAAGTTTCCAAAAAAGGAAACTATATGAGTCAATTTGCTCTGAAGAGCATACGCTACAGGTGAAAATTTTCAATCCTTTAAAAAGGGAATTAATAAACATGAGTTTTCCATTTAGTTTGCAAACATCTAAGAAGTTATTGTATAGATACAAGTAGCAAAAAAATCTAACAGATTGTACTGTAACTAAAACGCCAAGACACATTTTCTGCCGTCAGTGTATAAGGCCATACATGTCTGTTTTGAACTCAATTAGGAGACACTGGGTAAGTGTCCATCGCTCACACACACACGCGTACACTCACTCATCTAAGGTCCTTTTCTTTCCTTTGTCAATCACAGTCATTCCATTCTGGATCTGAAGGTTTGGCTTCTGGGCCATAAGTTTCCTCATAGTGGCAGAACTGATGCAGCCGTTCAAATGAGCATGAAGTTCCTAGAGGAAACAAAAAAATCCTATGGATTTGTGTCCGGTGAAAAGGATGGCTTCTACATCTTGCTTGTATGACTGTTCTTGTATCCTGCATTGCTGTTTCACTCCGAGTTTGAAAATAAAATAACAGCTATCTCTGTGTTTGACTAATAATTGTTTCCTCATGTTTTTGCATGCACTGGTTCAACGGAGACCGTCCCATTTATTCCTTCTGCCTGGTGGCACTGATCCCGGCGGGAGCACGGCTGGCTGGGGAAACACAGCTCCAGCTCCTTCTGGGAGCGGAGCAATTCAAGGTGAGGAAGAAGCCAACAGCTGCCTCAGAATTAAGAAAAGGGCAATAAGGATTCAAGAACTCTTTCCCCATCCACTGTGAGTTAAATGTACATGTACATCGTTTGAAAATAGCAACATCTGTACATCCACTCCCCTTGCTTTTTCTCATACTTGGAAGTTTTAACCCACACCAGAAATACAGCAAGATGCTACTTCTACCCATTAATAGCAACTGGAGTAACTGCCCTCCTTTGCCCGAGACTGCTTTCTGCCTGCCTTTCTCTTGACAACCTGCCTTTGGGGTCCACTCCTACCATCCTCAGCTCCATTCCTCACCTCACCTTTGCTCCTTCTTACGCTCTCTCGGCTCCTGACACACAGAACAGGTCCCTGGAGCCCTCCCTGCTCCTGCAAAGCCTACCTGCACAAGCAGCTGCTTTGTTACCAGCCCTCTTGAGCACATCCCTTCTCTTGAAATTGTAACTCCCTCAACATTTAATTTTAATTTTGCGAAGTATTATATTTTGCATTCCTATTTTAAAGCATTAAAATCATGAGCAGTGGAAAAGGGGTCAGATTATCGTAAACCGTGAAGGTGCACAGCTCCAGGCGAACAGCAGGAGCTGTGGCTGCCTACCACTTTGGGAAATCACGCCAGGAACGTACTGCTGCTACTGCGTTACGTTTTTCACAGTCTGAAAAGTGAAATACCTCACAGAATTCCGTTAGACATTAAACATCAACCCTGAAAAACATCTCATTGAAGAGGAGCGTGGGAAGGTGGGCACGGTGTGACCTGGCGGTGCGCCTGTGCATTCGCTGTCAGCTCTCCGCGGGAGTACGTGCCCCTCGCTGTTTCCACAGTCCCCAACGGTGACACCGATAACGCCGGAGCGACACGGGCCGCCCGGGAGCACAGATACACTACGAGCCGGGCACACCCTCCGGGGCACGGAAAAAAGAGCGTTATCGCGGACAGACTTACCGGGTAGCCCGGGGCGAAACGGGACAGACACAACATAACCATCACGCTCCGCTGATTTAACGGGAGGAGGTCAGGCGCTAAGACCCGCGCGCAGGCGGGACAGGCACAGCCCCGGGGGGCTCACGGACCTCGGAAGGAGCGCGTCTGATAAAACCCCTGAGAACGCCGCCGCCCGCCGTGCCGGTGCCCAGCCAGCTCCAGCGCGGCCCCGCGGGCCCCGCTCCCGCCGCCCCCCCGCCGCGCTCACCACTTTGGGCAGCCGCCGGTAGAAGCGCAGCTCCCGCTCCGCCTCCCGCTCCCGCTCCGCCGCCATGACGCTGCCGGGCCGCCGGGGGGCGGGGCCGGGCCGGGCCACACCCCCCGCTCAGCCCCGCCCCTGCCCCCCCCCGCGCGGGAAGGCGGGGCCCTAAAAACCACCGTTAACGGTTAATCCCAGGAAAGCTTCGAGTTTATTGAAGTGAAGGGATTTTCAGACCGCCCGCGCCTGAGCGCGGCACTCGGGCCCAGCGGCGGGGAGCTCGGCCTGACACGGCGCGCCGCCCCTCTGCCGCCCCGCCCCCCTTCGCTGCGTCACCCTCGTACGTCATAAATGGAGTAACGCACCCTTCACACTGCCAACCCTTTTTTTTTTTAAATTAGCTTGGCAAGCTCGCTAGCACAAGAATACAAATTGTGCCTTTCCAACCCAACCAAAATAAAGACATCCTGGAACAATCCTAACAGCTATTTCGGTCGTTCCATATTTAGCTTTTGGTGTCACTGCAGCCTAATTCTAAAACCCCACAATTTTGAGTCCAGGAGCCGCTAAAGCAAATGTCAGCTCTTGCTGTATCCCAAACCAGAGGTGAATGTAATTAACCTCATAAAGCATGGTGATCTGCATACAGCTAGAGTAATTCAGGCAAATAAATCATCCTCCCACAAATACAAAAAATATATATATATTACTGACTTATTTAGGGAAGTTAGCCTTAAAATTAAATTCAAGCATACCAATATGAACGTAACAACTCAAGTTAGTTTGCATCTCTTTCGGTGCTTGACAGAACACCCGAGCCCAAGCTGAGAGCAGAAAGAGGTTAGCCGGGCAACCATTTTCATAGAAAAATAACTCATCCACAGGAGAAAGGAAATGAATTTCAACTTACTCAGTGATCCACTCTTTTATTTTACCTTAGTTAAAGGCAAACTAAGTACAGATACTGTACATTAAAATGTATGCACAAAGAAAGAACAGTTGTTCTTCATTCTACCTTCATGGCTCAAATCTCTACCTGCTTTTATTTCGAGCCCTTTCCAAGCAATCGCTCCTCTCCAAAACACGGTGCACCCACATTTAAATATAGAGCGACCCATCTGCAGGTCCCACATAGCCAACACCAATCAGCAGCACGTCAATTAGCGTCCATATTCCAAGGCCACCAAAGCTGAAGAGTTTTCCCAGGCCTTCCCGCCACTGGCCCAAATAGAAACGATCGGCCCCAAATCCACCAAGGGTGATGCTGTAAGAATAAAAACATGATTCACTATTATTATTTTTAGATGAACTCGGTTTCGGTATCCATACACACTTCTCTCTGACACACCTACAAGTTGTTGATAGTTTTGCTCTACATCATTCAAGAAACTATACGTTTTTGTACAAGAAGAGCTGACTGGGTTATTAAATGAGAAAGCTTTTGATGAAATAGCACTATTTCTTAGCTAACTAATACTATCCAGAGACTTGACAGTTTGTCATTCATGACAAGCAATAAAAACAAATTTATAAATGTACCTTGACTTTTCTAAGCGAGCAGAAGCTAAAAAAACCCCAACAAACAAGCTACAGAAACAGACCCCAACACTAAATTCAGCCCTGTGCAGTCGTCAGGCAACAGTGAGTTTCTCCAGCTCGCGGCAGAGAACAACTCTTGCTATAAAGGAAAGTGTGTCAGACGGCTTTCTTAATCAGTCTTATCTTTGGCTCCAGGAATAGAGAGTCTCACTACCTAATTTATCCTATTAACCACTTTTGAACCATTAAAGTTTAATGAAAAAAAAGTCTTTCCACCGAAAGAACTTCAGTTACTTTCAAATTGCTATTGTGGTGCTCTAGTGGCTTAATATTCCAAAAATATCCTAAATTGTTTCTTTCAATACTGCTACACTGGACTCTTCCCTAATAATTTCAAATGCAAGAAACTTCATCTTAAGGCGTTCGTAGCTGTTACAGTTGGAAGAGAGCCGGAACAAATGTAGAACCAACTACGGTCAGCTCAGGGACACCTATCCAATTCAGGAACAGCTGCATTCATTTCAGATGCCAAGAAGTAATTTGGATAATTTTCAGCCCTAATTGTTTAAAACATATAAAAAAACTGGGAGAAAAACCCATAAATCTTGCAGGGGTTTTTTGAGCATTTGTATGTCATTTGACACTATGCAGAATAAAAGCAAACATGTCCCCTCTACTCAGAAAATGGATCACAATGGAAGCCCAAGAATCATTGACATTTACTCCAAAGAAAGAACATTTGATGCAGAAATAGTGTAAATGTTTTCTCTCGAGCTCTGTTTACTGAAGACGGCCAGTATCCTTGTGTATGAAATCTTCCGGCATCCTATGCCTCCAAATTCTAAGACAGACTATATGAAATACTGGTTATTCAGCACACCATTAAAAAATACCAAGCAGAAAAACACACAAACTGGAGATTTTCTAGACAATTAATCTATTTGTAATAATATTATCTATTTTAGCCTGACATTATCTAACAGCGCTTGCGTACCTCAGCGCCAAGGCAGTAGACCACTTGTAACCTCCAGTCCAGTTGCAATAGAGCATCTTAGGAAAGACACGATTACCTAAACATTAGAAAACATTAAAAAAACCCTTAATATAACAAAGACCACACATTGAGTAAGAAAACGACAAGCAAGAAGACACTGCATTTCTCTAAGAGGAGTCTAAAAGGGCTGACACTAATTGAAATAAACACTGTCAACACAAAAGCTCATGTATACTCTACAGTCCTCTGTCCCACATCAGCAAACACTGAACAAACAGGGGAAAAATTAAACTAGCTGGGTGAAACCAGCCTGATTTTTTTAAATTATCCCACTGAGACATTTGATATTGATTCTATTAGTGCCGTCCAAATTAGTTTAATTCATAGAAGTTGACAAAAATAAAACAGAACTATTTTCTCTCACGTGAAGGTATACAACAGTATTAAAAGCCAGTGTTTACAGTCAGATGTCACTATTATACTTTAAAATTAAAACATGACTATAAAAACTTTCAATAGATTAATCAAGGTGCAAGCTGTTACTGCAACTGACATAAGCAATCATTGTATTGACCCATTACAAAAAATGTTAAGAAATTATTTAGAATAAAGCTTCTTCACAGAAGCTGTTTCAGCCCACCTTACCCAGACAATGAATATGGTCCCGTACTGTGCAAGTGGCATTGTATCGCTGTCGCGGACAAGAAACCGTCATGCAGTTTGTAGAATTGGTACATACATAATCAGTTGTTGCAAGCTGCCAGCAAAACTGGCACGTCATGTTAATTGTAAAGTTCTCCTGCTCCTGGTTATTCTGATCCTACAAAAGACAGCGTTATCACTTCACTAGTAATTAAAAAAAAATAATAATCACAGTGTGCAGTATCAAGTTACATTTCACGGATAGACATTTTGGCAAAATAACAATCACCCTCTTTGCTACCTCTGTGTAGTTAAGTACAACAGGAAAATCAACATTAGAAAACTGACAGAGTTTCACATTACTGCTTCCTCTAATCTAAGGCTACTGCCAAAAGGAGGACTCATTCAGTCTCACCTGTAAGATCAGTTTGTACCTCTGACAGATATTTAGCCTCCCCACTCCCAAAACGGTTGTTTTGATCAGTCAACAAATGGATTTAACTCAGTTGCATGGCTGCATCACAAAAAGATCCAACGCAAGAAAATCAAAACCAGAGAGGGGAAGGTCTGCCTCTACAGCAACAGCCTACAGCTGAATGACTAAATGTACCACAGATCTGGAAACCTGCCTACGTAAGAACCTGGAAATCAATTTCTTACACTTTATGACAAGACGCCACAGTTTAATTAAATGACTTAAATTTGGGTTTTAAAGTAACAGGTTACTTACAAGACAATGAACATGTGGCTTGACTTTGCAATCAAAAGTGGCCGGCTTCCCATATACACAGGAATAGTTTGTGTTACACGTCATACAGTCTGGTGGCAATCTACTGCAAAGCCCGTTGCTCGGACATTTAGTCACATAGGATGGAATTTCTGTACTTTCTGAAAGGTGAAATACGTGAATAAAATTAAGAAAGCGAATTAAAAAAGCCTTATAGTCTAAAGTACATATATTTTTTCTTTTATACGTACACACGCAGGCACTGACACTATAAAGGGCTTTCCTCGTGATACAGCGAAGAGCAGTACAAGTTTGTGTTGTGGGAGCCACTGGGTGAGCCACGCGAGCTGCTCACCACAGCGGGGACCTCGCAGGAGTTCTGCACAGGACAGCACAGCAACACAAATCGGTACAGCACCAGGACAGAGCTCAGCCTGGATTAGTGCCGCCTCAGCCAGTTATTTCTCAGCGGAAGTAATCAGTTTAGGTAGAGAAGCGGGCTGACACACGTAACCTACTTTTAGTTCAGGTTCGCAGCTAGCTCAGCCATTTGCTGTTCATACGTGTTCAGATCACCTCTTAAATTACCAGTAAGAACAGCTTTTCAGCCAGTCCTGATGCACTCCTTAGCAAACTAAAAAAAAATGTATTTCTGTTGGATAGGGAACAGTAACAAGTTCTTACAGAATGCTGGAGTCCTTCAAGAACTTCCACTATCCTGAGAGGTTATAAAACACATGAACCACAATGGCAGTTTAACTGGTTGTTTTCTAGTTGTTAGATCTCATATGGGCCAGTTTTCTAATCATATAATCATATAATCCAAACTAATTCACTGAAGAGTAATTCATAATGTGTTATACTATAATGTCTTTTCCCACTGTGAAAGCATGAACAGGTTTCTAAGACATAATTCAAGAACTTTACTATTAAACTCAAGACGCTGAGTAAAAAGGCCCATAGAAGAAAAACTAAAGAAACAACATAACATTGTACCTGCTGCTTTAAAATAAGGAGTATTTGTACTTGTTGAAGTTAGACTTTTTGCAAATGTAGACTGCGGCTGTGAATGCTTTGTGGTCATCAAAGATCCTGCTACAAGAAAAAAAAATGGAGAAAGTGATATTTCTAGAATAAAATTCATCTTCAGAAACAGTTTAATTTAAGCATGCCAATATGAAATTACAATTGGAAAGAGTAATAAGCATTTAGAAATTATAAAAGTCCATTTTCCTATTCTATAAATAGTAGAATATTAAACATTAAAACAAGCATTAGAATTGAATCTTTCCTTGTAGACAAGAAACAATGTTTATTTCAACGCAGTCTTATTTTTTGATTCCCGACAATTCAAAAGCACTGCTCGGAAAGCAGATTTTACACCGTATTTGCTACAGAACAAAGCCGTTTAATGAAGCGATGCAGCTGCCACCTCGACAGAGAGCTGGCAGAGAACCGGCTGGCAACCCCAGGGGTCTTCCCGCATGCGCTTCGGCTTTGTCCGGGCGACCCCCGGGGTCGCAGGGACTCGGGGCCGGGGGGAGCCGAGGCGTGTGGCTCCGAGCCCGGGCCCAAAGGCGGCGCAGACACAGCCCGGGCAGGTTCGTCACACCACCGGCCCAGAGAGGGCCCAGAGGGGGCCCGGCAGCCCCAGCACCGCCAGTCACCTTGCGGGTCACACACGGCCCCCGAGCAGGAGCCCGCACCGAAGGGGAGCGGGGCCCGGCCCGCCGTTTGTGCCAACGCCGGGCACCCCGGCTCGCAGCACCGGCCCTGCGGCACACAACTAGAAGCCGCCATGCCCGAAGCACCCCGTTCCCTCCCCCCGCCCAAGCAGGGAAGGGGCAACGCATCTTCCACAGACCGAGGTCACGGTCACCTCCCCGGCTCGGCCGCTCGGGAGCCGGAGCCGCGTTCAACCCCTGCCCCGGGGAGCGGCAGAGGACGCTCGGGAGGACAGCCCCCGCCCGCGGGGGAGGCGCTGAGGCGCCGCCGGGCCTCGGGCTCCGAGCGCCCGGCCCGCCCGAGGGGCCGCGGCCAAGCGGCAGCTCCCTCGCCCGCCCCGCCCCACAGCCCCGTCTCGGCCTCGGGGAGGCCGGGGAAAGCGGCGGCAGCCGCGCTCACCGCGGCCGGAGAGGACGTAGAGCTGGGCCAGGAAGAGCGCGACGCCGCAGAGCCTCCGCAGGGCCCGCAGCCCCGCCAGCGCCGCCATCTTGCCTGCCGGCTCCGCCGCTGCCGGCGAGGGGCGCGGCCGACGGCTGAGGCGCGGCCCGGAGGAGGGACGGCTCTGCTGAGGGGAGGCCGCACCGGTGAGGGTGGGACGGCCCTGCTGAGGGAGGGGACCGCCCTCATGGCGGCGGGGCGGCAACGGTGAGGAAGGACAGGCCCTCATGGCGGGAGGGCGGCACCGGTGAGGGCGGCGGCGGGGAGGGCGGGGAGGGCCCTGCTGAGGGGGGGGCCGGCACCGGTGAAGGAGGACAGGCCCTCATGGACGGGGAGCGGCACCGGCGAGGCGGGGACGGCGCCGCGGAGGACCCTCCCGGCGGACACCGAGGAGACCAACTGCGGGTTCTGGGTGTACCGACCGCGGTAACGTTCCGAGACGTCCCCGCGGGGTTCGCCCCTGCGGCAGCGGCCGCGCACAGCGCTCCCCCCCCCCGCCCCGCTCGCTACATGGCTGTCCCTGCCGGAGAGCTCAGGTTTTATTGATTTGTATCCTTCGATGACCTCTCTCATTGCCGCGGGTCGCCTGAAAATGTAAACGGCAACAGCATAGATACGTGTATGCTAAAAAGTTTATATTTGCAAACCCTAGACAGTCACTGTAAAAAAAAAAAAATCCCCGAAATTTTTAACTGCAGTCCGAATACATCACACGTATCATGGAGGTGGTTGTCCATAAAAATATGATATGTTTTATATATAAAATAATAAAGATAAATAAAAACCACGCCCCACATTCCATGTTAATTCTGTAAAAGGGAACAGAAAGCTTTCCCAGCACTTGTTCCTTCTATTTTTATCTTTTTCTTTTAAAAGCGAGGGATAATCAGTTGGTAAAACTGGCTACAGAGAATGAAACCCACAGCCAAAGCCAGGCCTATTGAACCCAACTCTGTGCACGTCTCAGGCAGAAGTAAAACACGAGCTTTCTATTTGTATAGCATTAATGCACTAAATAGTATTTTCTGTTTCACTTCAGTGACATTTAAATCATAACAACTACAGCCGTATAGCTTAGATAATCGAGTAATGCATTTAACACTAAAAAACAGCATATAAAAGTGAAAAAAAAATCGTGGTAAAAATTCATCTCAAAAAAAATCTGATTTGATTGCCTGCAACAGTAACTTTAAAATAGTTTAAAAGCGTCAGTCAGTCAGATAATTATGGCCAATTTAAATTCGACACGCTGTGTTCTAAAACAAAAACTGTCATCCGCACCTTTCCAGCACTCTCAGTATCCCAAGCAAATACAGCAATAAATTACACACAGGAAGTTTTTTTCAAGGGTTTTTTTGTTTTATAAAAAAGCAAACGCAGGAAAAAATAAAACACTTTCCACACACAGATAGAGTGAGTAACTCAACTTCATTCTTGGCAATCACCTTTACAGCAACCAATTATCACACCAGCATAATCAGTGCCACATTTCACCCAGATTTCCAACAAAGACACCAATGTATTTGTAGCCTTTGAACATAAATTCAGAAAGAATCAAGTAACCGAAATGATGCTGCTGCACCAACCCACTGCCAGCTCAGCATCCCGGCCCTGCATCCCGGCCCTGCATCCCGGCTCAGGTCAGCTGTGCAACTGCGACGCTACCAAGGCAGCTCAGCAATCACAGCGGGGGCCGGCATGCATCCCGATTTATTTCCACAGCAAACCCAACATATTTTAGCAGAGGTGTAGGACTTTTAAAATAAGCATTTGGCAACTCGTGCAGACTGGAATCCCATGGGACTGTCACCGGAGTTGGCAGTTGCATCTGTCCTCTCATGCTATTCCTGGAGCACCAACATTGCTACATTTGCGTAGTTTGTGTATCCATTAACTGAAAATTCTCTCAGATGAGCATTACTGCTGTACAAGAGGAAAGAAACACCAGCTAATAATTTTTTTTTTTTTCCCCCGGACAGCAACGTCAGAATTCTTCTTCCGCATTTGGAACACGTGAACTCTTAAATTTCTTGAGTTTCTCAATAGCAGAAGATACTGAAATCTCCCCATGAACTTTGTTGTCTCTTGTTCGTACATTGACAGCATTATTTGCTTTCTCCTTTTCTCCAACCACTGCAAGACAATTGCAAACAACATGAAACTGACTACCTGCACTACAAAATGAGAGTCTAGGCAAACTCTATGCCCAACATTAAAAGTTAAACAATATTCAGAAATGTAAGATGCTGCAATTACCCAAGATAAAGTTATACTGGGCCAGCTGTGCATTTCTAATTTTCTTGTTTAATGTGCAACTTTGATCTAGGTCCACATCTGACATAAATCCTGCTTCAAAAAAGTCACTGCAAACCTACAAAGAAAAACCAAAAAAAACCCCACTCAATATTACAGTATAAATTCTAAAACATAAATTTGTACATGCTGTAATTCCTGATCTCTTCCAATATATGTGCAGAATTTTGCTCTTGTGAATCATTGTAAGAAGTCAATGAAGTTACTTGAAGACAACTGCACACACACTTCAGGGCTTAGCAGGGCTCCAGCTGGAAGACAATACAAGGTAACACGCGCATCACACATTTGCTGATCTCCTCAGACAGCTACACTGCTGTCTCAAAACTGTTTCCTCAGTCTGAGAAAGAGGAAGAGGAGAAGGAACAAACCCTCTTCTGCTCGCATTAAAAGAAAAGCAGGGCAGAGGGGCAAACAACCAGGGTCAAATGTAACGTAGGCAAGAGGGTATGTGCTGGGAAGTGGAAGAAACCAGGTCTGCCCCTACTTGAAGCAGATCACTCTGTAACGAAACATTAGTTAGCGTAACAAAACATTGGTTTGTCATGCAGAATGTTTTTTCCGTTAATAATGACTGAAGTATGAACATAATAACAGAACCCAAAACACTTAGGGCTATGTAACCCTTTTGCAAGCTTATACAAATTTTAGACTACACGGAAAAATTAACTTTGACCCCCCAAATATGTCTCCAAAATTATTAAAGCGTTCATTCTTTGTTCTAGGACAAGCACTTACGGAGCTATTAAAATTGACTGCTACTCTAAAAAGGGAGGCCCTGCTCTCACCTGCCGGGCGTACTCTTCAGAAGCAGGTCCCACGGGCACAACCATGACCTGCCGCGGAGACAGCCAGAACGGCCTGGCAAGCGGGACAAGAAAAGGGTGAGATAAACGTGCGTTTTACATTTGCATTCATATACATAGTCATGTTCTCCAGTAATAATTTCTTTACTTTATAAAAATATTTTTGTCAGCTAAGGATGTTGGATAATACGTTATCTTCCTCTTTTCAAGTTCACATAAGAGAGCAAATAAGATTGATTCTAGTAAAATGACATATGCAGAACTTTGATCTTCTGTTCACTTCCCAGCTGACTTCACAATTTTAAACAGAACTTTATTTTTTTCACATAATTTCCACTTTTATTTGTAACTTCATAGTGAAACGTGGGTGGTCAGACAGATAGGTGACTGAAAGTAAGAATTAACCCTTCCTTAATAAATACATTCATGAAGAAACATCTTCAGAGCTTATTCAAGATGAAATAACACATCTTACAGGTTAAAAAAATATTCCATATATTAGGACTCATTCATGTCTGTACAAATAATTGCATAAAAGGTCTTAACATCTTCCCAGTAGAAAAGCACGATTTTTAAGAAAAAAGGAACAAGATTAATGCAGCACATACACATTCAATTACAATTCTTAGTTTTGCTTTATTGTATAACTTTTCCTGCAATCTCATTAAATTGAGTTTCTAATAATGAACTATTAATTAAAGGGTATCAAACAACTCAGACCATAAAATTAGACTTCTTTTCTTGTAATCTTACCTACTAATTCTGAGAAAATTCCACAGATATTATTTTGCATTAGAATATATAGGACATTAGGGAGGTACTTTTTACAGTGTTACACATTTCTTAGAACTGCATTTGTGCCACATACCATTTTCCTCCATAATTTTCTGCTAGAATAGCTATCATTCTCTCCACAGATCCCAAAATAGCTCTGTGAATAATCACTGGCCTTTTCTTATCATCGCCATCCTTACTGAAAAAGAATAAGTAAAGTTTAAAAAAAGAAATTCTTCTAGCTCACACAGCAGTAATCCTACTAGTATCTTTGATTCTACTTTTCATGGAAAGACAAAATTTAGTTATTTATACTTAGGCAAAATCTACCATTTTTAATAAAAAGGTACTTTCTTTAAGTCACCTGGGCTGTTAAAGGAATACTGAATAATGACAATGACTTAAAATAATCAAGCCTGTAGCTAGTGGCACAGGCACAAATTTCCAGAGTTTGAAAAGACACTCAACTGACTCAACTCCATTTTTGTGCAGTTCATTATTTTATGTTCTTTCTCACTCTTTCTTTTCTGCTATGTCTTGGTTTTACTTTGTTGCACAGGATCTTACCTGCCCTTACCGTTCATTTCTTTCCTTAAATCACAATCTTGTGAGTTAAAAAAAAAAAGCCAGCCGCTGTTCGTAACAGTATTATCACCTACCAACGAGCTATGACATCTGCTGTGGAACATGCAGCAGGACCAAAAAATAACAAAGATTCTATTTCTATCTTTCCCATCAAACTCTTTATAATATGCAAAAACAGCAAGAAAAAGAACCCAGAAAATGTGTGTTCAAGTCAACAAGATTAATTCACTCAGTGGATGAAACCCCCTCTTCCTAGCTGGAAGCCCAAATGAGATTTTCATTAAAAACTATTCACATTTTGTTTATGTTCAAAGTTAACTAACTTTATCTGATAAAAAGAATGAGGTACTTATTACAAACATACTACCTTAAGACATGTTTGAATTTGCATGCAACGTCTTCAAAGCAGACACAGTGACTAGGCTGAAAGTGAAAACTGACTCAACGGAGTTTTCTTTAGCATTATATATGATCAGTTGTCTTCAGAACTGGCAGACAAGAGAGATGATTACATTTTCCTGCAATCAGTATTATTTACAATTAACGTGAGCTATCATTACAGTGAGGAAATATCTTCATGAGTCAGTCCTCTACTCGCCAGGGATGTTTCCCCTTCTAACCAGGCTACTGATATACAGGCGAATAATTTGTTAAGTGAGCAACAGAGCATTAATACACCTCTGTTTAATGAGAGTTACAGATAACGAAAGTAACTGTTGTGTTTTTATTAATTATTTCATTTAAAAGAGGAAGATATTTAGCTTAATCACTCACCCAACATAAGTAAGATTGAATCGAATGGGTAGTTGGAAGTCAAGTTGGATAGTAGCACATTGATGGTACCTGCCAATAGCATCTTTGATTTTAATATCAATCTGTGAAGCAAAATAACACAGTCACAGTTACTAAATATAGTTTGCCTGCATTGGGTCTGTATTCTTGTCCATCCCAAAGTTGTATTAAAATCCCGATTCACTAACCTTAGGACCATAAAATGCTCCATCTCCTGGATTCAAATTCCATTGCTGTCCAAAGTTATTCAAGCTGTTTTGAAGTTGCTAATCATAAAAATGAGATAATAATTAAAAAAAGGTATAGCAGGGCCTTTCGCTACTGGAAGTCAAAGCATTTGCCTTTGAAACACAAAGGGAGCCAACAGGCAGCACGACTCCTATTGTTCAAGTGTTTAGTCATTTACGGTAAACAATCCTGAAGTAAGAGTAGTTCCTTGTACAAATGTTGTGAATAATCGGAAAAAAAAAGAGGATTAAAAATCAAATCAGTTCAAGATAAGGGGCTAAGTATGAATCAGACAGTTCTTATTTTATACAGAAACTTCACATTTAATGTGACATTTTTCAACAAGCATTTCCACTAAGGAAAACGTTTAACATCTGATTTAAACAATTTTATTAATTTCACTATTCAACATGAAAGAACTTAGTTAAATATCCACCTCTGCGAATGCAAATATTAAAGGTTTTGATTGTTTCCTTTTAAATGAATTACCTCTTCTGCATGATCCCAGATCTCTAACTCTCCTAGATAATTTTCTGGTCTTGTAGAGAGATGTAGTTGAAAGGAAAAACCAAAGACAGCATACACTGACTTCAAGAAATCAAGACAGCCCTTAATTTCTTCTTCAATCTTAAATGTAAACAAAAGATATTAGTTAAAATTATTTACATAAAAATGTAATTGGATTTACTGAATTCCTCATAATCAGAATATAAGAGTCTATTGAATTAAAAAAAAAAAAAATCACATGAAAATTACATCCTACAAACCCAAATCTAGGTAATGGGTGAAGAGAGAACTGAGGTGGTGTGGCAAGAAAAGTACTGTTCTTGTTAAGCCGGAGCTTCTGGAGCCAAATTGCATGAGTCAGGCTTGACAAGAGTACATCAATTTATTCACATGGCTCCACTACAATCTATGGCATTACTGACAAAATAAAGTATGTATTCAGCACTACTGTGGAAAACAAAATGTGGTCAACAGCTTTTTTCATTGCAGGGGGAGATGGGAGATGCAAAAGATTTTCCCTTTGGGATTTGATGCCCAATGTATCTTTCTAAAGGGAAAAATACTATACAGAAAATCTTATTACGTAATTCACAATCAATAATGTCCCTCAAATAATATTGTTTTCTTCTTTCAATATAAGCATTTTTTAATTTCAAAGAGAAAAACAAATAAAACAAATTATGGCACTGCGATTTGAGAAACTTGTAACGGAGAAGCTAAGTTCAACAGGCTATTGACTTAAGCAATATTACAGAAGGTTAAGAAATATGGCATAGCAAATGGCTGAGAAGGAAGCACCTAAATCTATCAGAAAAAAAACATCAAAAGCAGCATTATGCTACAAAGCAACACAACAGAAGAAGCGGGTTGAAATATTTTGGGGAGTTTTTTCGTGTTTAATGTCGGTTTGCACTGGGAGGGGAGTTCTTTCTTTTGGTTGACTGGTGGTGGTGGTGTGGTTGTTTTTTGGGGGTTTGTCTTTTTACCTGTTCCATTGTGCAAAAGATGTGAGCATCATCTTGCTGGAAGCGCCTTACACGAGTCAAGCCACTTAAAGTCCCAGAGAGTTCATTTCGGTGAAGAACTCCGAAATCTGCAAGTCTGAGAGGCATTTCCCTCCAGGATCGTGGACGATGGGCAAACATCAAGCTAGAAAGAACATGAAAGAACCCTCCTTTTATCCTTCTTATACAAGATTTAAGACAACACAGAAACTAAACCAATATCAGTACAGAAAGTAATCAAATTTTTAAGTATTTATTCATTCAGGTTGTCTGCATCCCAAAAGGCAGGCAAACAGAAAAACTGCAGCACTCTGAAACGTATTGCTAAAGACCACCTAGGAAAAACACTGCGCGAGTAACAATCAAGACTGGTTCATCTGTACCTTCTTTTGGTACACCACACCTGATGCCTATCTCTATCCAACAGGATTTGTATTTACTAGTGGTACAGAGTAGTATTAGCGTGCCCAAACCTAGCTTAGTGCAGACTTACTGAAAGATCCTCCTACAAGAACTATGTTTGGTCTGCTCTGGGACACTGCCAGGGGAGCTGTCTGGACACACTACGTGCTTAGTAGTCTATTGTAAACATACATGATAACATGTATTAATACTCCATTTTTTCCCCCTCAGCCCCACAAAGGGTAAATATAGTAAAATAAGGTTTTCAGTTGAGAGTACAAACCAATGTCCTGGACAATTCATCGGTTTAAGGGCAAAGGTTTCCTTCTCGATCTCAAAAGAGAACATATTTTCGCTGTAGTGCTGCCAGTGTCCTGAAGTTTCCCAGAGTTTACTGTTGAAGACGTTTGGAGATACAACTTCAGTAAAATTACGCCTGTGATACTCCTCCTATAAGACAAATTCAACATTTAAAAGGTGATTAAGCTTTTGATAAGCAAAAGCCTGATTCTTTTTAACTGTGTTCTCATGACGGCAATTTACTGGGAGACTAAAGGACTACGGCACATGTAGGTTTTACATGACTGGAAAGCGCACATGTCAAAGCTTTACTCTGCCCTATTTTCAAAAAGGTTAGATCTGTATAATCATAGTGAAAATCTGGTATATGTTCACATACATAGATGTTTCTCTTTCTGAGGACAGCTCAGTGCTATGAATGGCCTATCACTTAAGATCAACAACTGATATTAAGCTTGTTAGGAGTTACATTAGTATATACTCACTCGTATGAAATCCACGAGTGTGTTATAAAGAAAGGCACCTCTGGGGAGGAAAAAGCAGCTTCCAGGGCTCAAGTCGTGAAAGAAGAAGAGTTCTTGCTCCTAGGTAAATTAAAAACAGAATGCTGTAACACCACTTCAGATGTAAATGCAGAACGGCAGAAAAGGACTACTTCACACATGTTAAGACTCGGTTCACAAAAATGAAATATTACAGCAACAAGATGATTTCCAGAAGTCTACGAGTTCTCAGCATCAGTAGTTAATTTATCTATAATTCTCTCAGAAGTTTGTAAGAACACTGGAATTCCATTTGACTCTGTGACTATGTAGATACGTGTTTCCTCAAAATACTGAAGCCTTAATCAATCTTACCTTTAGCGACCAAAACAATTAAGTATACACCCATCAGATCTGGGCGTTGATGGCTGAAGCTTGTGAGCCAGTCACTCTTTATCAGAATTCTGTCTCAAAAACATAAGCTCGGCAGTGTGGCTCTGATACATCTTTGGAGAACCTTAGCCTCTTCAGTATCACAGATATTAGACAAATAGACACTAGAGAAGTTGATTTATACTAGATAATTTATTTTTAAAAAGGCATAGGAGTAATCATCAAACAAATACTCAACAAATATTCAAGTCTTAATAAGTTAATAGAAATAAGCACAAACACTTTGGTAAAGACAATTTTTCTACTTCTTCCCTTTGTCACTGTTTTCTGTAAGTTCCTCAGTGGCTCTTTCTCTTCTGAGTTACCCTCAGTTGTTCATCTTTGCTTGTGAAGGCCCTTCAC
The DNA here is from genome assembly GCA_008711295.1 of Anarhynchus alexandrinus. Classification (NCBI taxonomy): domain Eukaryota; kingdom Metazoa; phylum Chordata; class Aves; order Charadriiformes; family Charadriidae; genus Anarhynchus; species Anarhynchus alexandrinus. Next base: position 6,941,808 of record VUYV01000008.1, on the reverse strand, counting down.
AGCCTCATCTTTCATGTCTGCCAGTAAGTAGTGAGAGGTCATGCCTCTCGGCCAACAATGCTGACCTTCACTTACACACGAGTTTTTCAAATAAATGCCTCCCTGCTTTCACCTGTACTGCCCATTATGCCTTTAAACATCCACAAAGCTACTTGTTATCTTCTCTCAAATACCCTCCCTGTAACTCCACCTTCTCTACAAAACTATAGCAAAGGTGACAACAATTAGGAGACTGCATGACAACATGACCAACATTAGGTCACAATCCTCATCTGTGTCAATCTAATGTCTTCCGATTTACACTCAATTTAAGATTAAATCTGTTCATTTAAATCTAGCAGAGGAATGTATCAACAATATTCAAAACAACAGCTGAAGTACTGCACGTACATACACTTAACTATTACCTTATTTATCATAGAATCATAGAATGGTTTGGGTTGGAAGGAACCTTAAAGATCATCTAGTTCCAACCATGGGCAGGGACACCTTCCACTAGACCAGGTTACTCAAAGCCTGTATTTATGCCTATAATAAAGAATGACCAAACCATATTATTTACACATTTTTTGCAGAATTAAAATTTTAAAATACAACTGACACCAAGAAATTCATAGAACTGTCTCCCATTCAAACTGTCAAAAAATGGAAAAAAACAACAAGAGAGAATGAATTCTATTACAGCAGTATAAAAGAGAAGTCGACCATGAAACAGTGTACCTTTCCAATTTTCCTGTGGTCCCGGTTTCTGGCTTCTTCCTGGAATTTTTCCCATTCCTTCATCATTTTGTTATCAGGAAAGGATATTCCATATATTCTTTGCAGAGTTTCCATGTCAGACTTTCCTTCCCAATATGTAGAGGAATTCTGATGCAGAAAACCCATACTTTAAGATAATATTATAGAATCTCGGGGAAAGGAGGAACACATGCTAACACATTCAAATGTTATTATTTTTTCCCTTGCGAAAAGAATTATATGCAGTAATCCTGCATTTGTTTATAATACAAAGATACTTGCGCTGCCTTTTAGTCAGCATACTAATACAGAAGACGTAAACAAAAGTGACTGGTCAAGCCATACTTTTATTCTACTTAGGTATCTTATTTTAACTCCCATCATGGTATGTTTTCTTATCTCACATTATATCTTCTAAAAAAGCAGCACTTGTTTACGTTCAAAACATAATGCAGTAGGGAAACACGAAAGACGAAACAAAACTAACTCACTCTCACAGTTAAATCCTAGCTGTTTTGACAATCTAGCACTTAATCCCTGCAACTCCCAGTTCCATAAACTTCAGTTAGGAAGCCAGCAAAAGCAACTATGATGAATGTTCCACTATGGTCAGTCTAATAAGGTTCCCAAAATTAGCATCTATAAGTAACTTAAACTACATCATAACCAGAGGTATCTGCAGGCACTGTCTCTGGCTTTCCTATGAGCAATGCCATTTTTAAACAGCAGCACTTGCGGATCTGCCAGCGTCCACTTTACCTCCTGTTCCTTACAGATATCATCTTACAAGGTCAAAATACTATTTTCTGACCCAATCAATATCTTGGATGTTCATTTACTGCAGAATAGAGTGCATGCACACGCGGCACATAGATGTGACAGCTAGTATAGACTCAAACTAGTACTACAAAGTGCAATGCTGGCTGGAGATACTAGCACAGTACTGCCACGTTCTCTTAGGCACCGCACTGTGCTACTATGCATGGTGTAACTGGTTCCACAGCTAATCTAGTCACTACTAGTGTATTTTTGCAGTGCTCTTCATTATAGCCAAAGCATGCATGGTACTGCACTACAATAAAAAAAAGATGCCATTAACTTTAACTGATGTACTATGTTGTGATGGTCAAGAATCAGTAAACACTGGAAGCAGACGAACGATGACGGTGTCGTGGTTTGGGCCTCAAATCAGGACAGAAAGTCTGTAGTTCTACTTGTGCGATGGGAGCAGGGAAAGAAATTGAGGACTATTTTCAGAGTAAGCAAAGAAAACAATACAAAGGACATACAAAGGACCCTAGCATAATCACTTCAGGAGAAAGAAATCCATAAATAAATCAACTGACCTATAGTTAATTTTTAATGCACAGTTAATTTAAACTTACCTTAAATATTTTAAGGGCCTTAATTTTTCCAGTGTGTCTCACGTGTGGACCCCTGCACAGATCAATCAATGGACCACATCTGTACAGCAAAAGAAAAAAAGTGTTTATTTCAAAACACACTGACAATTTTAAACACGGTCACTAATGGCATATAAGTTAACGCTTAACATGTTCAAATACACTAATATTCAACAAATCCAGTGCATTTTAAATGTAATTGTGCCTTCTACCTGAAGCAGAATATTCACCCAGTAAATTCTCAGCACACTTGATCCATCATCAAGAGCACCGTAACACACTCAGCAATTCATATAGTTCCGTATGTAATCTTTGTTAAAGATAGCCAGGAAATTTCAAACATGTACATCAAACAGAAAAAAAAGTCTTTGCCATTTTCCAGTTTTATCCCTGGCAATTGAATGAACAGGATCCTCACCCTACACTGAGCTAAGAGTTTACCCATTATCCAGCAATTCAGAGTCATGAGTGGTAACTTATTTTCATCTGTTTATTGAAACCAGAGGGAATGAGTGAAAGTTTGAGACCTAATCTGTTCCAGCAGAGAAAGAAAAGATCTGATTTTACATAAGCAGCAATATTAATTGCAAACTCATGTCCCAAATACACAAGTATTCAGAAGTTAGAATAAAAAAAAATATTCTCCTCTCAATTTAAATGAAACATACCTAACTGTAGAAATATCTCATAACACCTTTTAACTTAATTTGCTTTACCTGTATATTGTGGTAGTTGGTGTGTTCACCTTCTCATTAAGGATACGACACTTAAACTTGTTATACTGTGTGGGAAACATGAAAACTCAGAAACGTCAATAAAACAGCTAATAAAATTCTATTTTAAAAGTATGTGTCAATAATGCAAATGCATCAGTAAAAGACACAATTAAAAAGTCACAGGAACACATATACGTATGCAAAAGTTCAACATCCTTTCAGAAGAATTATAAAACAAGAGGGGAAAGAGAAAAAAAATCTTAATTTTCCTGAGGGTATGTTAAGCATAGTGATTACCAGCTGAACACCTCAAAGCACTTTTGAAAGGCAATTAAAACACAGTACAGCGAGACTGGTAATATTCACTGTATAAAACAGAGGACTAGAGGACAAAGTCTTTTTTGACTTGTCTCTGCAAATGAGCCAGATTGAATGTATGCCTTTTGTGTCCTAATTTCTTTGTCATCTCATTGAGCTTGAGGTGTTTTTGTGTAATAAGACATTGGTTTTATTATTGCCCAAAAACATGCTGAACACTTGGAGAGGGATATGGAGAGAGGGGAAAAGGATGCTATTGTTTTAATTTGTTTTACTAGACAGGTACTATGCTGCAAGTCAGTCACATGCAGTATTTTATAAAAGTTACATTTTAAAAGACCATTGTACCAGAACCACAGGTACTCCAAAGACTTACCTTAAACATGTCTAACAGGATCTCCTTTTTGACTTCCAGCCTTTCAAAAGCCTGCTTCTCTTTTATGATATTTTTACAGCGGTTCTCTAGTAGTGGGAATTCAGTACTAGATACACCTCTAAACAAACCGACACAGGCAAAAGAAATATAAAGTAGTTATTTTTATATTCCTATTTTTTAAGTCACCACTTTCTAGCGGTTTAATCTGAAAAACACAGGATGTGTTCTTGTGATTTGTTACAGTGTTTTCTTGGTTTCTTACAATCGGCTGTACTTTCAGACACTAAACTCGGACACAAATTGTATCACCCTGAACAAACCCATTGCAGTCACTCCTAGAACAGTCTTTGACATGTTTAAACGCCTGGAAGATCTGTAGCTCAAAGTATACATGATTTATGAAAAAAGGGGAAAAAAAAAAGGCTCAACCCAGCTGCAAGAGCTAGTTTATCAGCTGATGCAGATTCAGTATTCTCCCTGACCACAGAAAGATAAACAAGGAAAAAAAACAGAATTGTAAAGCTGTGCACAAGGATTAGAAGAGGAGTAAACACCTATATGAGTTACATGCGTACGTGCCATTTCTACAAGTGACTATGGCACTTTGCAACCAAACTACCATAATCCTTCAAGGAAACAGTCTCCTATATCTCCCAGGAACTTCAGAAAGTTTTACCCAAACACTCTACATTTTTTCGCAGAACATTCAACAACTGCAAGTCTTAAGGAGCAGGTGTCTGAAACTGCTCTTGAATTTAAATATACACATACTCTCAATATATATGTATACGCAGACCTATACTATGAAGGCGACTAACCTGTCAGTTTTAAACCATACTAGGTACACAATTTTACTTTTAACATGCAGAAACATGACCAAGCAAAAGTAATTCTAGTACTGAGCTTTGACACAGAGTATTAAAGTTCTCAGACACTGAAATTTTACCTGTCTTCAATGTACATGTCATAATAAAATCCATTCTCAATTGGTGGTCCATAGCATAAGCAGCCCCCAAAATAACCTTCCATGGCCTCGCCAAGAATATGAGCACTTGAATGCCAATAAACCTGCAAATAAACTCAGGTGAGCACGTCACTGGTGTTGTGTAACTAAAAAGAAAAAAACAAAACGGAGGTACATCTGCAGTTGGGAAATACACTGGAATCAGTGTTGTTTAAATTCTGTGAGAAGTATAACAATTTTCTGTTCTTATTTTGAAGAACACTACACGACTAATGTAACAGCAGATGTAGCAATAAAGCCCCACCGTATTTCAGTCTGAAAGATGATTATACCTCTACACGATTCCGTCACCTTAGTACTTCTTGTACCTTGTTCATTTCTAAGTGAGTTTCTGGTCAGTTAAGTCTACGCAATACTAACCCCATCTAAAGCAATGTAGACAATTAAGTTACCATTGCTCACATAAAGTACATCTGTTAATAGGATTTTAAACCACATTACCCGAAATGTCAGAAGAGGAGAGCTAACAACCCAGTGGATCAATACCAGAGTTATGTTCTACATCCCTATTAATTGAGGCCACTTCATAGCCACTGCTACAAGATGAAGCCTTTACAGGCTCCTGAAATGCCTCAAACAAGCTTAACCACAGAAGTAATTTTTTGGCGAAATGAAGTCTAATTCTAGTGCATAAAGATAAACATAGTCTTAAGACTGAATCCCATAAAAAAAAAAAATCTTGGCTGTGTCGCTGAGAATATTCACAGATTAATTGAACAAGATGTGCCTACTTATGTTTCTAATAAACAGTGCTGGTACAAGGAGGTGTACGTTTTATTGACAACTCAAATCTGATATTGGACAATTTTTAGAAAACTGTAAGACAGCCTCACTGTTGCTTTCAGTGCCTGATCTTCAAACACAGAGTCAAACCACAACACGGGTCTTAGAAGACAGCAAACTATTTCAAGTTAGCATGCAAATCAAGACATTCTGTACAATCTCGTTTGAGAAATAACCTGTTTATGTAAAAGACAAGGGAAGTAAAGAACATTAAGATTTTATTCACCTAGATATTATAGGTACTTAGTATCTCATCTTCTTTGTTGAATCGTGACAAATAAATTACTTGAATAGCTTTGGGGATTTTTGTTTTTCATTCAAGATTTTAAAAGCATAATGCTGCAATCAATTTCCTGTCATTAGTTCTTTTAATCAAACAGAAAACAGCGAGTGTTTACTCACAGCTTTTGCTTCTTCATTATCAAACATAAGCAGCTCCAGAGTACAATCTCCCTCCAGTGGACGATCCAGGTCCCACAATTCACCATTCACTTTGGCTATGACTGCATTTGAAGCCAACACTTGACTAAGAAACACAAAGGATGACAAGAGACCAAAATATTCAGGTTCAGATTTGCAAAAGTGCTTAGGTTTCTAAACTCCACAAGACCCCACCCACATCTCGTAGCACCTAAAGACCCTTAATTTTTCTTTCTGTGGTCATCTTAAATACTTTCCTACTTTTAAGGTACAGGCGCTTAAGGTCTTAAAGTTTGATTTAATGGTTTTCAGTGCTGGGGATCTGGAGGAAAGACTGCTTCTAACAAGAGTTTCCACTGCTATCTGCTAACTCACAAAACTTCAGATGTCTCTACTAATTCCTAGCATTCCCAGTTATATTGTTATATTTTTTAACTGGAAGCAAGCATTATGATCCCAGCACAGAACCTCAAGCATCACTCAGAACAGTAACTTCACCCAGCTACTACTTCTGCATTAAGTTGAAGTTTCAATGATGCTTTCCAAATAAACCAACTTCAGAGAGGCACCATCCATTGACCACGACATATATATATTTTATGCAACAAGGTAAGAGACAAATGATAGTAACAGATTTATCACTGCAAAAGTACAGCTCCTTCAATCTGCAGGTTACCTAATTCCAACAGCTAATTGATATGGTGTGGTTTTCCAAGATTCTCCTTCAGCCACCTTTCCATCTGTCAGGGTAATTTTGATAGGTTTGCTCAGGTTGGCCGCTCTGTAAGCTAGCAAAGCATCATGTTCTTTTTTCAGTGTTTCGTAAAGCTTCAGCCTGTCTTCTATGAAGCTTGGCTCACACTGTAGCTGTAACAAATAAACTAAATCATACCTGTACACATTTGTGAGAGAAACAGAATAAAAGGATTCACAGCGTTCATGCATCCCTAGAGGTTCCAGCTCAGACCAGATTTCACCGTACTAGAATTCATACTAATATGCAGTAAAGCATTTGTCAATAATTATACACAGGATAGTCCCATCCAACTCGCTGATTATTTGATAGTGGCTCTGCAATTTTCACAAGCACCGTCATCAATTTGGGCCTAAACGGCTTTGTGAGTTTGACCTCAGAAAGCAGCCTATATTCCTGCCCCAAAATTTGTATTTGGTTGACATCCTAGAGAAGTGTGGATCACCCCAACAAGCCCTCACTCCTTCCAGTCCATTCAAAGCATCAGATTTAAACAAGATAGTTCACGGGAATCACAGAATGGTCAGGGTTGGAAGGGACCTTCGGAGATCATCTAGTCCAACCCTCCTGCCAAAGCAGGTTCACCTACAGCAGGCGGGACAGGAACACACCCCAGGCAGGTTTTGAATGTCTCCAGAGAAGGAGACTCCACAACCTCTTTTGGCATTCTGTTCCAGTGCTCTGTCACCATCAAAGTACAGAAGTTTTTCCTCATGTTGAGATGGAATTTCCTGTGTTCCAGCTTGCGCCCTTTGCCCCATGTCCTGTTGCTGGGCACCACTGAAAAGTTTCCTTTAGTTTAGCATAAGGTGAACTATTAAGATCTATCAAACTACGGCTAGTGCTGCCAACATCCTCTTTCAGTCATCACGCACACTGTTTATTCATGAACCATCACTCTCTTTAGGAAACACAGGATCCTGACCCTTAAGCACAGGTTGGGTGGGGAATGGCTAGAGAGCAGCACTGAGGAGAAGGACCTGGGTGTGCTGATCGACGAGAAGCTCAACATGAGCCAGCAATGTGCCATCGCAGCCCAGAAGGCCAACTGCATCCTGGGCTGCATCAAAAGAAGTGTGGCCAGCAGGGCGAGGGAGGTGATTCTGCCCCTCTACTCCACTCTTGTGAGACCCCACCTGGAGTACTGCATCCAGCTCTGGAATCCCCAACATAAGAAGGACATGGACCTGCTGGACCGTGTCCAGAGGAGGGCCACGAGGATGATCCGAGGGCTGGAGCACCTCTCCTATGAGGAGAGGCTGAAAGAGTTGGGGCTGTTCAGCCTGGAGAAGAGAAGGCTCCGGGGAGATCTTATTGCGGCCTTCCAGTCCCTAAAGGTGGCCTACAGGAGAGCTGGGGAAGGACTTTTTACTGGGGCATGTAGTGATAGGACGAGGGGGAATGGCTTCAAACTGGAAGAGGGCAGGTTTAGATTGAACATTAGGAAGAAGTTTTTCCCTTTGAGGGTGGTAAGGCACTGGAAGAGGTTGCCCAGAGAGGTTGTTGAGGCCCCATCCCTGGAGGTGTTCAAGGCCAGGCTGGACGTGGCCTTGGGCAACCTGGTCTAGTGGGAGGTGTCCCTGCCTATGGCAGGGGGGTTGGAACTCGATGATCTTCAAGGTCCTTTCCAACCTAAACCATTCTATGATTCTATGATTCCCCCATAGCCCAAATCCTTTTGTCACATAAAAAGTTGAGATCTACTAATGTATAAGTAGCCCCACTAATTACATACAAGATGAAACTCTTAGATAATGATTTTTTCTATATGCATGCTATTATAGCAAGCCTACTTCCCAAAACCCGGGATTTCAAAATACAGCAAAGTATTTCAGATTTCAGCAGCTTTTCCAAACAACAGCCGAACAACACTACTTCTTCTATAACTATGTGGTATAAAATAACCACTTACATCATTCTGATGCTGGTTCACAGCTTCATTTTCTTTCTTCTTTTCCTCTTTATTTTGATGCACCGCAACAGCAGTTGGACTTGCACGGCAGACTTTCTGAAAACAGTGATAATATGAAGTATATGCCTACACCTTTAAGGCTTTTCCCAGCAATCACTGAAACAAACCGAACCAGACCAGTGCAACACTGGGCTAAAAAGGCAATTACAGTCAAGGTATGTCCTTAGTACAGAGAAAAGACTTCTCACGGCACATCTAAATCGCGTTCTTTTGATGTTCAGCAAAACTGCTCACCAAGCAAAACCTCCCCGACACAATTTCCCCCGTTCCACTACTGCAACCACCACCGGCAAGATCTCCCCAGCGAGACCCCGGGAGATGAGAGCGGCCCGGTGAGCCACAGAACCGACTCGCGGCGGTCTGACAAACGCGTCCCGCCCCGGCGAAGAGGCTGAGCCCACCGCCAGCGGCACCGCTCGCTGCCCCGGCCGCAGGCCCCCACCCCGGCAGCCCAGCCGGGCCCAGCCCGCCGGTCCCCCGCTGCCCACGGCAGACCGAGGCCCGGCCC
>VUYV01000008.1:6806233-6932602 GCA_008711295.1 Anarhynchus alexandrinus | reverse complement strand
CCCGCCGGGGCCCGGCCTGCCCTCCCCGGCACGGCGGGGTGCGGGGGGCCGGCCGGGGAGAGGGGGCGGTCGTTAGTCGTTCCTCCCAGCGGGTCGAATAAACACTGCCAGAGCTTATTTCTAGTGGATACTTCCCGTTTGACACCGATTCTTGTGAAATCCGGCTGTCTGAACTACACAGCATCTTCGCACAAATTGCAGAACTTGGCAGCAAGGTAGATCGTTGGAAGAGGTTTGGGTTGCTGGGCAGTCAGGACTCGGAGCTTGGAAAGGCTGAACATCTATGGCAGTGTCAAACGGTCTGCGTTGTGTCCTTCACAGGTCATTGCAGTGAAATCCCGCAGTTCCTTGGCCCTGGGGAAACAACAGCTCTCCATCACAAATTTCCACCGTGTATTTCCATGTATCCTCTTGTCTCAGATACTTCTTTGTCATCTTCAATTTCTCCGGTTTCCTCCCTTGATTGTACTTCACACCCACTTCTCTGTATTCAGTTTCTCAACGCACACTTTCAAATTTTTGCCTTTACCCAATACTCAGATTTTGCAAGGTGTGGATTTTTATTAGAATTATGGCAGTTACCAAATCACAATTTTAGCACTTTATTCTCCAGTTTACACAACTGGAAATAACTACATGGTATGTGAGAAGGCAGAGAGTCAAGTTTTGTATTTGTCCACAATTTGATACATTTCCTATGATATCACCCATTCTTCTTTGTGGTTTTAAGATTTTATAAAAACATATTTGAGACTAAAAGGATATTGTCTTTTACCAACAAAAATAATGGGAACATTTCTGGCTCAAAACATTGTACTCTTTTAGAAAAAAAAAAAACCTGTAAATTATTCAGTGCATGGAGCCCAAAGACAGTCCTATACTGTATACGCATAAATTTCAAGCGGTCATTTATGTCTGCCATCACCCTGATGACCGCTGTGTGTACAATTCACTGGCTGTATTAACCAGTTCGTATTATACCAACCTTTCTTGGCATTTTCACTGCAGAGTACTGTTTTCTCCCCCATGAATGGCCAGAATTTTCTAACAGCTTTGTAGTTAATTCTCCTAGCCATTTTGCCCCAGCTAAACTTTTAATGCTTTTTTTTAAAAAACTAGTTTTGTTATTTAAGGTATATTGACAATATCCCTCAGCAAACTGATACCCAAGTACATTTGTAATTTGCACCAATTCTTCCTTACTTTTCTGAAGAGATGTAACTTGCCAACACCTATGTCCATCATTTATTATAGCAAGGTCACTCTTCTTCGAGGATGGACTGTCATGGGCAGAACTGCCACGGACGTGTAAAAATAGGACATAATCTATAGCTTCCTTTAAAATTTCATTTCATTATTAATCTGACAGGTTACCTGTTTTTTTAACTTCTAAATTCACTACTGTGCAGAATTCATTACTCCATTTAGGAAATTGATGACAGTCAGTGTTAGCAGCACAATAAAATAAACAGCAATTTAGTTTTGAGGTTAAACTCTGAGAAATATATTCAGGTTACAGAATCACAGAATCACAGCATGGTCAGGGTTGGAAGGGACCTCTGGAGATCATCCAGTCCAACCCCCCTGCCAGAGCAGGTTCACCTACAGCAGGTTGGACAGGATGGCGTCCAGGTGGGTTACATCCTCTCTATCTCATCTTTGGGCACTGTCTTACGAACCCAAACCCTGTAGCTTTGGGCTTGCTTTAGCATTTATTGAAGTAATGGGAAAACTTACCATCAGAAGTTAGAGTGGCTGAGAAAGCTGACTTGTAAGATTCTGTCTAACATGTGGAGCACCAGGCTTTATCAGGATCTTTTACCTGCCGAAATATTGCAGTATTAGTATTAGCAGAACTTCCAAGAGAGAAACAACTTGGAGCGAAAAAAAGCATGAGGTTTCATTAAGAATATGGGAAGAATGGGGGGGTAGTATTTGTACTACCCCTACGGAGGTTCAAAAATCAAAGGGAATGTTAAGACTTAAGCTTATAACGGAGCCCTTACTTTTAAAGGCTGCCTAGAAGATGTACCAGGCCTTTCAGATAGGTTGGGTACTTTCTCAGCCTACTGCGGTATTACTCTTGTTTAGTTGCACTACCTGACTAATTGGATAGCGCTGGATGCCTCTCGCCACCTATCCTCCCCCAAGTGGGTCACCTTTCATGTGGTGTGTGATGCAACGCATAGGTAGCTCTACCTGAGTAGATCCAAGACGATTACAGAAGCAGCACAAGAATCTCACTGCTATGGTCAATAAGCCATAACATTCTAATCTGGGAACATTAATATGGCTTAAAATAATGCATAATTCCACTCGTCCTTACTCTGGATAATGCGTCACATACGAGGCGTGTTGTATCTCCAACCAACCACAAGGTGACAGGCAATGCTTCCGAACAAGTCTGTGAAGCCGGGCTAGTTAATTGTTTGGCTAGTGATATACACAATAAAATTCCTAAATGATTATATGGTGAGTGGTCAACTTTAATGCTGTCTGATGAATACTTGAAATTTCAGGAACAGAAGAAGCCTGACAGGAGGATACATGTGGTTGCATCTTAAGATCATAAGGACTGAATATATTATAAAACTTGTTTTCCTAAAAGCTTGGCAAAATATTTTTGTGTGCTGCACAACAGGTAAAGTACCGTTAAGAAAACTGCAGGTAAGGCCACATGAGCGAGGCCATGGATGCATTATCAGTTGGAAGTAATGGAAATGGAAAAAATAGGTTAAGAAATGAGAGGAGGAGGCAGGAAGTACTCATAGCTTTTCTGTACAGGGAATTTATGTTGACAGAAAGTACAAAAACAAGACCCGAAAGTCCACGTATTAAGCAGCATTTGCGTAAGGGAGGTTATGTAATGTGTGATCCTCAATGAATGATTATCAGTGGCAGAACACCTCCACGGGGATTGCAGTAATCTCCACGGTTAAACCTGGTTCATCAAATGGATGCTATGTGGTGTTCTATTTTGCTTGGACACAACTTAAAGATCTAAACATGCAGAAATGTTGTTATTCTTAACAGTGACATATTTACCTTCACAAAAAAGGTCTTATTCTGTAACTTTTTTTTTAGCTTTTGCATGCAGGATTACCAAATGTTTACAGAAACATGCTTTCTAAATGTATGATTCCATTGCATTGTAAAGCTAATATTTTATGAAGAATAAGAAGTGGAGGGCATTTATACTGTGGTTTGGGTACGGCCTCTGAGGAATACAAAATTAAAGTGTACAGAAGACACTTTATTTTATGTCCTGTACCAGCTTGTACAGATTATTTCAGTTTGATCAGCTGTCTTCTTGAATGAATTATTTTTTGCAAAGGGATATCTTTGAAGATCAGTTACAGAATTAAAAAGTAACAGTAACTAAGCAATTCTCAGTCTCATCATTACGGTTCAGAAGCTGTTAACAGTTGTAAAGGGCTAATTAGTGTAACGTAATCCTCTTAGGAGGCTGCAGGCATTGAGCTAGATTTCTTTATAATTTGTATGTAGGCCTCCTTTATTCCATTAGAATTACAATAATTACAGACAGCAGTATGTACTTGCATTCTATCCATCCACATTATGTTTACTTTGCATACTGAATACTGCACAATAAATGCAGGAGTAGAATTTTCTGTTTTCTTTTTAAATATCAAAATGTTTGGAAGAACAGCCAAATCTTGGTTTTATAACTGTGCAAAATCTACCAAAAGAGAAAATGAAAACAGGAATAAGTGGCTTTCTGAAATCCCAAGCAATCAGAGGGAGAAAATACTGGAAGAGCTGGATGTGAACAAAGTGCTGTCATATTTGGTTTACAAGAGAGTCTTTTCCTTGGAGGAATACAAAGACATTTGGTCCCAGGAGAGCTACAAGAAGAGAACTGAATATTTTTTAGATAAACTCTCTTTAAAAGGCCCAAGTGCTTTCTCTGCTTTTTGTTCCATTTTGGAGGAGGTCTGTCCCAACTTGCTGACATGCTTTCTCCTTGGCTATGAAGGTAAGGTCACTGTCTGCTCTGAAATGCTTAAGTGTATATTGGTAATGTCTGGGAATCCTTTGACACTAATAGTTATTTGCTATAATTAGTGTTTACTTTCTCTCTTGCACTAAACAAGAGAGAGTATTTGCTGTCTTTAGGGTTCTTTGTTATAAAAGAGAAAATAAAAAGAAGGAAAATTTGTTAAACAAATATATGTTATTGTTATACTTTGAACATTTAAAGTGGTAGCAGAACACCGTGTATTAACATCGCTGCTACTAATGAATAACAGTCAGGATAGAGAAAAAGATTTCTAAGTACTACTGATAATGCTTAGCTCAGAGATGTAACACTGATTTTTTTACTTTCCTTCCCATTTCTGAAATATTTAAAAATAGATTGAGACGTTCCGTAGGCATAGTGCCTGAGTAATCGATCCCTTTCACATTTTTCTTGTAAGTCACATTATTTACTATACCTATATGTAAACAACTGCATGAAAAAAACTTGCATTACTAAATATCAACAATACAATTGAATTGAATCAAAATGTTATTTGGACATCAGGCACTACTCATACCTTTTTAAGAAATAATGCTTTACTAGATACGAGCAAAGATAACGTGAACAAATATGTGCAGAGTGTTTACAATTATATCCTAGTGACCTATTTTTATTTTTTGTGTCTGTTATATCGCAAATTTGAGTCTTTCAAGTCAGCTAGAGTTTTCTCAGCAATGACTGCAGGGTTGTGCTCAAAGGTATATTCAGAATGTCCTTTTAGAATTTAATTAAAAGTCAGGTATTTTACCAATCCGTTCAGTAACAGGTTTAAACGCCTTAGTATTACAACTATTTATACATAAAACCCAGTAAGTCTGAGTACTGTAAGAATTTTAATAAATTAAATAAGAAAAATTAAAATCTAAAACCATTTTGACCTTTAAAATAGCTGTAGTCTGTGTTGTCTCTTGAAAACCTGATTACTTTTAAAATTGACAGTTAGAGAGCCAACTACTCGAGAAGGCAACAGATATTTTACCATAATTTACTTATGAACAGATGTCCATTTAGTGTATCTTTTCGATATCAATTTACAGTACCATTTTATGGCAGTTACAAGAAAATCAAAGGAGGTTCACAAATGTTGTTGTGGATTTTAATACATGTAGAATGTACTTCATGGACAACCACATTATAAAAAGGCTACTTAGGGCTTCTTTACACTATCTTTTTTTTTTTCCCCCAAAAAAAGCATACAAATATAAACACAATGGATTATAAATACATTATAAAGCCAGGTCTTTCACAATATACATTTTGGATTGAAGTTTTGTCTTCCTCTAAATTAACTGCAGAGACAGCATGGGGAGATTTTTATTCTATATCACCTAAACATTGCATGCCGGGGCCTGTCACAGAACAGACTTAAATCTTCTGGTGGGTACGAGGTTTGGGGGGTAGTACTGTTATAAAGGGTGATGGCCTCGGCAGCTGGGTGCAAGTCAAGGACTCTGTCTCCCTGACAACATCATAGTAGATACTGAGAAAAAAGGAGAAAGCCAATGCTGCACATTTCCAAAAGAGTAAAGGATACTGTTGGAACAGCGTCCCCAATCCATTCTGTCTGTCTGTGCCTTGTGTAGGCAGAAAAATGCCTGGGGCTGCCTTAGCTCAGCCACTATTACACTCTCCTCCTTCCCCTCCCCCCGTAGCATGCATCAAATGTGCAAAGCTAGTTTTAGAATCTGTTATTGCTAATAATAATCTACTGGATAGCAGGCAAAGAAAAACACATGCTATATATTCGCATTGATTCACGCACATAATCTGTTCAAATTCATGCACGCATATGTTGCAGATTCAGTTAAATGGATTATGCATTATGGATTTTCACGCATTGTGAATTTTTATAGATTGATTTTGATAAACCCCGTTACAAGGTACACAGAAAGGTATGATGAAAAAGAGCATTGTTTATTACTTCCATTAAAATAATTTTCTTCTTCACCCTATAAAAGCTGATTGATAAGACAAAGGAATCAAAACGGAAGGAATACTGTCTAGATGCATGATGAGAAGTTGCTATGCCTGTGCTGCGTGGCTTCAACACCCCAGCTAACATAGCAGTTGTGTGCCATCGCGTCCGCTGTACTTGTTAAAGAGACTCTGTATGGCAGGCTGACTGAGCACACAGAATAAAATCAATCCCCGTTATTGATCCACTGCATGTACAGCAGGGGCCAATTTCTGTTTTCTGGACCTGCCCATGTTGGCAGATATGGGTATTTTAATGGGTTTCCACTGTCTTCATGCCCTACAGAAAGAACCATTTGACAGGTGCTGGAAACGTGGCACGGTTCCAAGAGGTCACTCAGTCTCTGGACTAATGTAGTTCACTGCAAAAACTGTAAACTCTGCTAGTGGAATGTGGCCAGTGAATGATGTACTGTCACTTGCACACAGTTGGTTTAACACCACTTTGAACTCTTTTGTCTCATTATTTCGAAGAATTACACCCACAGCAATTTAAGGGGTGTTATAGCAGTATTTATTCTTCAAGACATGAGTGACTTGATTCTTCTACTCTTCTCCTATAAAATTCTCATTATAGTATAAAGCAAATCTCCTAGTGACTCCACGGGGAGAAATATTCAGTTGTCCATAATACTTGTCCATATGATGCAACAGGAAATCAGTTCTTTGTTGACCAGGCAGGAGTTTAGATGGAGTAAGAATTTCAGGTTTATTTCCAAAATTCCTGGAAATTGTCTAACCTGTACCTCTCAAGTCTATTGGAAATATGAATACGGAAATAACTTTATCTATAAAAGGTCAAAAGAAATTATGTTTACCTAAAACAGCCACTTACCCAAATGTAACATCACAGACAGAATCACATCAAACTGTAGGTGTTATTTTGAACTATGTATCAGCTATTAGAGACATTTCTTTGTTGTTATCCAGACCGTATGCATAGAGGTTTCCCAGCGTTATCAGAGCAAAGAAAACTGAGGGCTGTATCGGAGATGGAACTGCATGAAACCTATCAGATGAGTGACCAAGAAGGAAGCCCCTCTGCTGAGGAACAACTGAATCGATCATTCAACAAATACAGGTTAAAATTATCAATGTCACAATGTCTTTAATGATCACAATATTTCCTGTCACTTAGTTTCCATGTAAGAAGTGAAGTGCATCGCTGATGCTTTCAAGTTTTTCACTTGCGTCTGATTTTGCTTGGCATTTGTAATCTATGATTGTATTTTGTATAATGAAGATCTTTTGATGCTGGTGAATGCAGGGGGTCATCTCTGGTCTTTGCTACCGGTATTCAGTAGTGATGTAATGCATTGATGACACTGCTTCTTTCCAGTGTTCAAGGACTAAGTACATACACAGAAGTACATTTTACTCATAAACTTTCTTGGATGTGAGAGACAAGTTAATATCACAGTTCCTGTTATTTTTATTTATTTTAAGAGTAATAGAAACTGAAGAAGAGCTATGTAAGAACAGCATGTAACTTGATACATGCTGGGATACTGGGATTTAAGTCCTCGCTTCAGAGATTTGAGCCTAAAAAGAGGACACAAACAAAACTTTGGAAAGTCTTAAAATGCTGCATTTTATGTAGATAGTATTCAGTTCAGGCATTTGCAGTTGTGTGTTTGGAATCATGTTTTGCTTAATTCAATAAGGAATCTAGCTGAGAATGGACTAGAGCTCTCAATAGCTCATTAGCTGTTAAGAAATACTGTAGATAATTTACATCTGTACGGCTAAGACAGAAATTACATGCTGAGAAAAATGCTTGAAAAGTAGTTAAAAGCTGTACTGCTGTTTTGATGTGTCAGTAGCATATAAACAGTAAATTATGAAGCCTTAATAGTTTTGTTATTTTTGTTAAGTTTCAGTCAGGGGCTGGATTACACTAGCTTGTAGAAGGTCTAGTAAAACTTAATGACTGTGAAGTGATTGAAAAAATTGTGGTCATCAGAGGTGAAGTTCATCTTGAGTAGCAGTGAAACATGAAATGGTAGTAGAATAGGAAGACACATAATACAATACAGTACATGCCCAAATTTTACAGTATGGGGTGATGTGTACCCACAACTAATGAAATCCCAGTCAAAACTCCTTTCTCCTTATACATTCACAAGAGTTCCAGGAGACTTGCAGTCATTCATAATCTGAATATGTGCCGTTTGGCTTTAAATATATTCATTCTGTAGCACTGGTCCTGTAACATCACAAGACAATTCACTTACAAAACAAAACCAATTAAGAAGTGCCTGCAGCTAAAGAACCACATTAGGGAAATAGTAGACAAATATGAAAGCTTTCTTGAAGCCAGTCTATGCTGGGAATACTAGATAGCTCTAAAAACATCAACCAGATATCATAAAACATGACAGTATCAGTATTTGCAGAGTCAGGTACTCTCACTATAAAAATGCTACATACATTGCACCTGATAAGAAGGCATGTGGTGGATCAGTCCTGCATATACCTTGGAAGAAGAAAAAAAGATGCTGGGGCTATACTCTCCCCACAGTGTATCAGTGTTAAGCGTGGAAGTGGATGTAGCCCCAGAAGTCACAGAGCAAGAAGGGAGTAGTCACATCTATTGGAAACAGAAAACCCCAAGAGAAGACAAACTGGTGTGCAATAGCACACAATTTACTTCACCCCCAGTGTCCTGGGAAAAAATATACCCTGACACTATGTTAAAAAAGCACCAATCTTCCCACACCTTCTGTTGTATGCTGACACTCATCTCCTCCATTCAAGAGAAAAATATAATAGGTAACTGGCTTACGCTTGTTTTTTTTCTGAAGTTCCACACTTGTGTCAAACACCAGAAAGAAAATCTTACACAATCAACGCAGTATTTCTGGAGAAGAGAGTCTCAAGTGCTTGTAACAATTCGTGAAAATGATAACCTCACTTTTGAAAAAAACAATATAGCTGGAAGCAAAGCAAATGTGCCACCCGCATGTATCTTGCATAAATTCACACATTACAAACCACAGTTGCAGGGACCCTATCAACAAGACAACCAATCAGAGACAGAAAGTACCATCCATAAATACAACAGTGCGCAACTACAGGATGTATAAAGACAACTAGAAATACATAGCAGTAGTTAGAAGAGATGAACCTAAAGAGGAAATGGAAAATAGCTTCACTGCCCTTTTCCCAATATTTGTAAATATTCTCAATCATTTGTATTTTTTCCAATGATAGAAAAATGTCAGACACAGACACTCTAAGGACAAGAACTTCCTGTCTCTGAAGGAAATGGCAAAATTCCAGATGATTTTAGTGGGAGCAGCATGGTGAGCTAGAGCACTTTGATAATACAGATAATAATAGACGTTACACAATTACATGGCAATTGTAAAGCTATGTGTTTTTTATTTATGTTTATACAAGTTATCAGAGTCTTATCACTGCAGAGAAGACGGTACATATGGTTACTTGACATGTCTGGGAAGAGCAAAATCACCTCAGTTCTGAACACCAAGATGATCCTGTTAGTTAAGAGTCAACCAGCTATAGTCTTTACATAGTTCAGTCAGTAAAGCACCGTGGGCAAACAGAAAACAAAATGAAAGATGCAAAAGGTGTGTGGGTTCACACTCCATTTTTCATTTAACGGTGAGAGCCCTAATAAGGATACACTACTTACTCTACTTTCACAATTCCCCCTCTTGAGACAGCTCCAGCATTTCTGGTGAATACAATAAAAACGTGATCTTTAACACAAGTGAAACTGAGTAAGTTTGGGGTCTCCATCTTAGGATTTGGTCTAGGACTTCGCAGGGCAAACAGTTTATCTACAAACACCCTCATAAAGATGCCAGACAGAAGTACCGTATCGCACATCTTCTGCAAATCAATGTTAAGGATATGTTCTTGGTCTGGTTTGGATCAGAAAGTGTTCTGTTTATTGTCCTCTCCATACCTTCTTTCCCAGAATACCCTCTCCAAAAAGGAACAATCTCTATTAGACAAGTGGATGGAATCATACATAATTGCCTGAATATGACCTCAAATTAATTAGTACTGCTTTCAACGTTCTTTTGTTTGTTTGTTTGGTTGGTTTTTTTTTTGCTACTTTCCTTTCTCTCTTAAGCATCACTGGACATTTGATGCTGGCCCTGTGAAAATCATGCAGATGACAGTAAAAAAACAGTAAAATAGTTAATTATTTTCCTCAGGCTTTCTGTTTTCTCCTCCAACAACAGTTTTTATTCTCTTATTGAGAACTAAAATGCTGAAGCAGACAACTCTCGGTAGCATTAATAGTACATATATGTATTACTTTCCCATGCATTAAGAAAAGATTGTGTCACGATGTCTGTCAAATAAATTATCAGAATAAGTAATATCCAAACTGTGAAAATCAGACACTATTTTTTGCAGTTGTTACAACACAAGCCATTTATTTTCACACTGTGAGCAGCAAGAAATTTTTGCACACAAATTTTCCATTTTTGTGTAAATGGATTATGTTTGTATGTATACATGGTTTATAGTGCATGTAATTAATTTGTGTTTGAAGTCTGCTTTATGGATTTCGCACTTAGGTTTAAAATTTTGGCATGGCTCAGTTCTACTGTAGAATATACCTTGCTGAATCTATTGGAATAGTATTTTACAGCTCTTAAATAAATCAGTTTTCAACATTTGAAATTCAACATTTTGCACTGGGGAAAAAAGCTTAAGTGGGGCAAAAACTTCACTGCTAATTATAAGTCCTGTTGGAAAGGAGACAGTCACTGCTTTCCTTGAGATAATAAAAAATGTGTACAAATCCTGTAAATTGCACTTATTTTGGAAGAAGTGCAGAACTAAGCCACAGCACCAAATTTTTACAATTTATTTGGACAGCCATATATTGGCATCAGACACCTCCAAACATAATTATTAATCCAGGAATTAGAATGTTTATGGCATTTTGGCATGTATTTTGTGTTCCTTCAGAAACTTGGTAAGAGCACAGGGAGCACAATCCAAAAAAATTAAATTCATGCCTTAATCTCAGCACTGTTGAGGACAAAAGACCCAATTATCTAATAAGGCACTACAGTCTAGCAGTCACAAAAGAATTACTTGTATTTTTCTGTAAGATGGCAATCTGATGCTTATAAACGTAAGTTTCTATTTAACGTCTTACTATTTGATCATATAAACAGCAGATTATCTATACTGTATGTTAGGCTGAAAAGCTTATGTCTGGCTAAGTAACTACAACATTTTTTTTTTCTAACAATTAAAAAAACTGAGTTACAAAAAGTAAATTCACACTAAAACAGGATGATTGAGAAGGTGTTACAGTATCAGGCTTATTGAATGAATAGAGTAAATTGGTCTTTTCTCATTTTCCATAGCATTTGTAAAGTAATAGCTCAGAACTCCCTTAAACTTTTTGCTTTAGAGATAGAACTTACTTTTTTTTTTTTTTTGCAATGACTACTCAGTGAAATAGTAATTGAAAAAAAATAATCTCAAAAAAGCATTGTTGGATTTAAAACCGCAAAGACATTTTTCCGAGTATCTTCTCTCCTCCCCAATCAAATTCACAGGATTCAAAAAGCTGTGCCTGAGAAGCAGCTGGGTGTACAGGCCAGGACAATAAGCAGACTCGTTATATTTAGATTTTCAAGGTTATCCAGTAATTTACATAGCTGTTAAAAGTAGAAGGATGCTTTCTGCATCATAATCATAATAAACTCAAGCAGCAACTATGCAGCATTTGGCAGTTAATACTGAAAACTGAAGGTACCGGTCTCTGATACAGTCCTGTTCAATGTGGCCACTAGATGGTACTGTATCACAGTTGGTAAAAACTTCCTTGGCTACCTATTTGAAACTTTTGCTGTGGATTATTATTTAGAATTGTAACAATATCATAACATTTGGTAGTGATGATTTGTTTGCCCATTTTTCCTGGACATGACACACACACACAAATAGAGAGGATGCATATAAGAGGTTTAGAAGCATTTATTGGTTTGATGCGCCAATATCACTTCATGAGTCTATGTACCTTACCAACCAATACAATTGTAACTATGACGTTTCAAAGGCAGAGTGACAAATAGTGCCTTCCCTTCATTGCATGTGGTAAACAAAATATTCCTTTGGAGTCTGTGCTCCCCATATGGGACCAAACAGCATCCAAACACAACCCAGTGAAGAGTACAAACCCAAATTCGGAGATACGATAATTTTCACACTTCAGGGCTTTGGAGAAGATTCCTTGCTGACTTGGGAACATTCATACCCACTTTCCCATATGCAAACAACAAAATTAAGTGCACTGTAATGGTAAATCAAGCCCATGAAGTCCAAACCAAATAAAAATCAACAGCCATTTAAACGTTCAGGTTTTACCTGTTTTATTAACTGCTGCTCACTTCCAACAGATTATATATGGTTCCTTTTTTTGCATGCATATATCAAACCAAATCATATTTTCATAGACTTTCTACTCCTGTTTTACATATTTTCCTCACGAAACTGCTGTATTGGATCCTATCTTCTTGGGGCACGAGGCTGTGTACTGTTAAACTTCCTTTGCTCTAAAATACTTTTTCTATGCCCTGATGCATTTCTTTGGCAAAGACTGTTAGCATCCTACCTCCTACTAGAAGTTAAGACTTCTGAAGTTTATTTGTTCTTACATGCAAGGCTTCATATATCTGATCACATGAAGGGGGATATGTAACACGGGGGTCAAATCACACAGGCAAAGGCCATAAGGCTGGACTGCATATAGAAAAAAATCCCTTTCAAGAGGACTTTAGTGAATGCAGAATCTTGGCAGAAAACACACAGTCCTCCACTGCTGGGAATTGCTAAATAATCCCCTCGCTTCCTGACCAGTGTGTCAGGCACAGATGAAGCACAAGTCACAGATCAGGTTGATTAGCTCTAGCTGGTATGCAGGATCCCATTGCAAGAGGTACAGTACTGCAAGTGATTGTTATCCATGAAGCCTGAGATAAGGGACCACACAGCTCTGTAAGACCCTACAGACCCGTGCTGAACACCACATTCCTCAGCTCCATAATCGTGCCCCCTCCCAAACCTTCAACCATGTGAGCACAGGGATAATACAGAGAGAAGTCATCAGTGGAATGCTGCAAGGGATTGATTCTTCTTAACAAACTCAAAAAATGTTTGGAAAAAGGCCTTAGCAGTGAGGTGGAAAAGTGCTGAGGATACACATTTACCCAATGTAGGAAGTGTGAGGGCTGAATGCATAGAACTGTAGATGGACCTTAAGACTAAGTGACTGCGTAACAAAATGGCAGAGGAAATTTAGCGTAGATAAATGTGGGCAAAAGTGTTCTTGGCTTTATTAATAAAGTGATGAGCTCTGAGCTGCCTGTTACCACTCGGAAGTGAAAGTCTGGGATTGGGACAGATACACAGTTTCATAAAAACATCAACTCAGTGCATGGCAGAAGTCCAAAATTGCAAATGTTTGGAATTGTTAGGAAAGGAAAAAAAGAACAAAACACGAAATATAATTATGCCAGTCTATAATGCCACAGTTTGCTGACACATGGAAAAATGTGTGCTGTTCTGGTGCTTGCATCTTGAAAATGTTACATTAGATCTGAAAAAGGTTCAGAGAAAGGCAACGATGATCAAACACATGGGATGGGATGGAATGGTTTCCATATGAAAAATAATTGAGCAGGCTGGAACTCTTTATTCTGGAAAAGAAACAGCTTATGGAAGGAGATAAAAAATGAAAAAAAGAGAATTAAAGGATCAGATATGCAGTATGGGAAACTAGGCTGAAGTAGGGTACATTGAATATGACAGCACCCATTGCTTCTAAAAGGTGTCCAAGGAGCTGTTAGCTCCTGCCTAGTTGTGCTTTGTTCAGCAACACAACGGGATAAGGAAACAGAAAATGGCTTCACAGTGAGTTGGATCCTCCTTGTCAAGCCTCCCCCTTTTCTTGGTGTGGTGAAAAGCGAGGCCAGGCTGGCAATGGCAGTAGACCTTGACAAGGACATCCTCCAAAGTAGAGGGTCCTTAGATGCGCCACTGTTCATTCATTTTTTGTTAGTGAGTAATTTGTAAGATTAATTAAATCCACCAGCCACTGAGCAGGCAGTTCAGAGTACTGAGAGAATCCATCCGAAGACAGAAATGAGGGTTACTGTACTTTTAGAACATGTATCAGAATGCACCAGCTAGCTCTTTACAGAAACCACACGTTTAAATCCTAGTAAATACAATAAGTCCATGCTGTATCAGGCAGAATTTTCCTGTTGCCGTGATTCATTAACTTTTTAATATTTAAACAAATGTGTAGGGAATCTGAAATATACTAATTTCTAATAAGATGCCTTGAACTATGAACAGGAAATATCATCACTGAAATCGAGACATGACAATCTTCAAACATAATTGTAATTTATTACCTGTAATCATCTTTACACAACTGATGTAGCAACCCTCGTGTAGAAATGTAAAGCAGCATCCCATTCAACCCTCAGTGCTGCCAATGCCATGCAGTGTTTATAAAAGCAGGATTCATTGTACCCCATATTCTGTACAGAACAATTCAGTATGTCCAAATTCATTCCCTTTATTCTGAAAGTAGGCTCACAGTCTTAAATGATACTACTGTCCTTCCTTCCCCCTCCCAAACTCCTATGTTTTGTCTGCGGAAAGAAGTTGGGAGGATAGCTGTTTCTGTAAAATAGCAACTAGAAAGGAAAAAGCAGAGCCTGGTGCTTTCGTTTATTCTACTTCACATTTTCCTACTTCCAAGGATTATTTAGAGACATAGTTAGTCCTCGAAAGAGCTTCTAAGGACGTGCTTGGTATGGAAACACAGAGCTTCTTCATGAATGGTCATGTTTTTCTCCACACATGAATAATTCGGAGTGGCATTGGAAATAGAAAACAAATCCTGCTCTCCTGATTAAATTTATGTGGGAAGAATCTATAACAGAAAATTGTCATGTTTTATTCATCTCCTCATAGAGGGCATTCTGCAAGAGAGGATATATTGAGCCAATGCAATCAAGGATCAAGAAAAGCAGGAACCGCCATTTCTTGCCAGCAATTACTGAGACAAAGTCTTGACTGGCTTCCTCCAAACATCTGCTACTTGGCATGTCCAAGTCTTTGCCAGTATTACTGCTGTGAGGGTGTCATCCCTAATTTTGCATGTATTTTTAGTGCAAACATGTTTTGTAAATTGGAAGCTAATACAGCAGGTAATATGCATATGGAAAAGATTTTATTCATATTATGTCTGATCCCAAACATTTATTGAGGTTCCAGAAGATTAGATTTTGATGAACTAAGGGACTGCACTGTTGTGCTTCTTTACCACCTGATATTTTCATGACATGCATCAACAATAAAAATTAGCCTTGACATACCTAACAATTGTTACCAGTTAGCTTGTGGCTTTTGGCATCACAGCAGTCATGTCAAGGTCAATTCGTCCAATAGCATTGGCTTATTTGACAGGAAGCTGCTCCTCTCAGTTTGGAACCTGGAACAGATAAGCCATGGCTATAGTTAGCAGTAGAAAGAAGCGTAAAAGAGAAATGAAGGATGAGAAGAGAAAAGCAAGTAAAGATGTCAGAACAAGTGTCTTTCACAAGTCATTTTGGAGACTTCTGTTTTAGAAATACCATAAAAAGTACTTTCCAGTCTGTTACTGGAATTTCTTGCAACTGTTGGCACATTAGCAGTTATCAGATACTGAAGTTAATTGTATTGTAGCATGTTATAATAAAGACAAGACTGTTTCTTTAGCAGCCAGTTTAGCTCAGGAGAATAACCTGCCTTTTCATCTATATAAATTGTCATTCTGTAAACTTCTACCTTCGCTACACAAAATGTAAAATATGACAAGTTCTAAGATATTATGGATAACTAAAGGCACTTCTGACTAAAGTAGTAGTTGCTTATGTAAGCTAACGACACTTATACAGAATTTATTTTTTTTTCCATAAAAGATACCAACTGTGGTAACCATTACCATAGCAATGCATTATACTCGCTTCCTGACACAGTATCTTATGTCTCAAAATATCCAGAACCCAGTTATCTATTCTCCCTAGATTTTGCTTGCAACAAAATCAGAAAAAAGGATGAAGGTAGCTTTTGGCCTTGAAAACATTTTTTCTGATCTTTGAATTTCCCTAATTTCTGGCTTCCACAGTTAATTAGTGCAGCCTCAGACTACTCTAACTTATTTTTGGCTATTCTTGGCTAGGAATGCCTAAAAGGTTGTTCTTTGCGTCAGAAAGATTCAGAGCACAGCAGTAATCCAGCTAAATACCACACTCGGGGAGCTGTGATGGGGATACTATAGGCTATTAAGTCATCTCTTCACTATCCGGAGTGCCTTTTTGCATTTACATATGCTTCTCAGGTACACTTTGCATTGTTACAGTAGCCCAAATACAGACAAGGGGATCTGGCCTTACAGCTGCCTGTCCAGCCAGCCAGCCAGCCAATATTCTCCTCTTAAGATGATTCTTCCCTCCTATAATAGTTTCCTCTTACAAAAGTGAGGGGGTTTTGGTAAAGAGTAATAAAATGGAAGCGTCAGTTTTGAGAAGGGGTATGTGTGAGAGGAGGTGGACTTAGTACGCATACCCACTGTTCAGTACCAGTGCTGATCCATCACTTGGCATATGCTTACATTCTTGCCATAACTTAATTTACATTTAAACCAGTCCTTGAGTAAGAGATTATAACAAAATAACTGCATCATAGTAAAAACTTCTCACAGAAGCATTCTGTTTCAAGACCTGGCTCTACTTAGAAAGATTACCTCTCTGTAAGTTTACATACTCTTTGCTACAGCTCCACCCCAACAGCATGGAATCACAAAGTTGCCATAAACATATTTCTTCTCAGAGTGCTGTTGGCATATGCTCTGCTTGCATACTGAGGAAAAAATATATTAAACTATATGTAATACCATCATTTAGACCTTTCTGTCATAGCAATATGTCCATAAAGACACACTTAGATTGTAAACACTTCTAGGTCGGAATACACATTTATTAGTCTCACCTGGGAACTCCAGGCACTGAAGTCATACAAATAACACTAGTAACAATATCACCAAGAAACAGATACTCAGTTTATGGGGGGGAAAAAAATCATTGTTGTTTTTTGCATATTACATTTCGCAATGTATATTGTACAGTGTTTTGGAAACTTTTGTGTTGGATATTGCATGAACAGTCATGTGAATCTCAGCACAAAGTTTTTCAGAGTTCTTGCACTGAAAGTATATGTAGGTGTTTACTGTGCAAGCTAATGAGTTCTCAAGAGGCAGAGAGCTATATACACCATCACTTAAAGCAGCATTTCAATCAATCAAATTACATTTTTTTTCCACATCTCTTAAGACTGTGCTATAAATAAGAAATTGTACTATCCTCAAATCTGGCAGTAAAGCAAAGCATTAAACTTAGAATACCTTTTATACAAATATATTGACCCTGATGCCCATTCTTCACTACACTTTTAAATCTAAGTGGAATGTTGAACATGCGTATACAAAATTACAGTACAGGCACTGCGATCTTCAGGATGTGTTACAAAGCCAGAAAACTGACAAATGCAGACACAGAATTATGAATTGATTTTAGAAGGGATCAAATAATTTGTAACCCCTGTCCAATCTCAAGACTCATTTAATGATTTTTGAGAAAGCTATACATTAGTCTACTTTGGCGATGCAACACTTGTACAGAAATGGCCCAAATAAATTTTCATTAATAGATCAAACAGATTATTATCTTCTACTTACACGTTTTTCTTTATGGTGCGTATGTCACAGCCATATAAATGATCTTGAATGCTTAAATTCAATATAGTTTCTTTTCACAATAAAGTCTTCCCCGTAGCTTAAGTTTTAATGGTAAATACGGATGAAGATTTTCACCTCCTGTTTAACTTCGTTTATAAGTAAGGATTTGGGAAAAAAGTCCTAGGGTAATAACACTCAAGTTTTGGTGTTTTATTAAAGAGTTTAGCATCAAATGTACTGCTTGTATTTTAAAAGTCTTACTTTACTGGAGTAGTAACCATGATGGCTTTATTCATTGGTTTGTCTGTTCATTTATGGACACAGTTATAACTGAGATTAATGGAATTGCCTGCAAATTAATTTGGCCTACTATCTTTATTTCTAAATTTATAGTTACCATGGGAGGAAAAAAAAAAAAGTACTTGCCAT
The DNA here is from genome assembly GCA_008711295.1 of Anarhynchus alexandrinus. NCBI lineage: Eukaryota > Metazoa > Chordata > Aves > Charadriiformes > Charadriidae > Anarhynchus > Anarhynchus alexandrinus. Next base: position 6,914,366 of record VUYV01000008.1, on the reverse strand, counting down.
TAATATAGAAAGCTCAGTAAGAACCTATGATCGATGGTCTCTAGCAGCCAAAACAGCAAAGAAAATATTAGGGTGCAGGAAGAATCTATCGGAAAACTCCCCTCTGTGATACTGTTCACTGTTTTTTTACTCTATCCCAGAAAAGAAGAAATGAAAAATCAATAAGAATAAAATTGAAATTATTAGGCAATATATATTATTACCCTAGTAAGCAAAGATATCTTTCTATCCAAGTGAAAAAAGGGACCATTTGATTTAGACTGGAGAGTAGGAAATGGCAAAAGGTAAGTAAAAGAGGATATGAATAGAACTTTTAGAGAAGTTATATCAAGAGTCCCTTTTTATGTTTTGTCCTGAGACAAGAAAAAATGGACTTTGGAAGAACAGAGAAAAACAGAGAAATTAACTATTATTTTAAATTCTTTTATCAAAATCATAATTAATCTGCAGAATTCATTGCCACCAGACATGATCAAAATCACTCATTTAATGGGATTCAGAACTGGATTTTATTTTTGCACAAATCACATACACTTCTATAATCTCACTAACAGTAACTTTCATTTCCCTGCCATATTGTAAACCCACACCTAACAGAAGAGTGTTTAGAAGAAACATCTCCTAGAAAGAGTTTACTCTTATTAAAATCCAAAGATAAGTCAGCTGTGGTAACACAAGTAGTGCACCCTATAGAGTCTGTAGGGCTGGTGCAGGAAAAGAAAATCTATTCCTACTCTGTGCCATCTGCGTGGCTTTATGAGAAGGCTAAAAACAAACAAAAAAGTAAACAAAAACTGAGGGCATATGAATGACCATAGGCTACACCTTATTTGCCAAAACAACCCTGCAGCATGACCTGAAGAATTTAAAAATGCAGTGAATCCTCATCTACTGGTTCTGCCTTCTGTCACGATTTATGTTCCACTGTGCCAACTAGTCCCATGGCTTTAGTAAGACACAGTCAATCAGCCATTCCAGGAATAGTTTGGTCCTTTATGTGCACTGGTTCCTATCTCTTCTTTTCCTCTCAAGGCTATTTTCTCAACTCTAAATAAAAGGAGTAAAATAAAAATACTGATTGGAAGTTCTAGTATGTTTCTTAAATTTATAATGCCCCTAGAAACCATTAATGTGAATTTGCATAGAAAATAAAAATACTTTGACTTTTTAGCACACTATTTTAAAAAATACCATAGTAAGCTTTAAATTAGTTTTTTAATGTTAAAAATTAAACACTTTTTGTCCTAGCATTACTGAATAATATTTTTTTTTTATGATTTAAATACCACAGAATATCTTAAATATGTTTTCTGATAGATCTGGGGCAGCAAATCCCTTCTGGACATTTATCTCTGAAATTACATTGAGAGGAATAAACAGCTGTCGGGAATATAAATGCTAACTCATCAGAATGCTGACTCAGTGCTGTAGAAATCAAAATACGTTCACACACCGCAGAGGTAACATGTCATACACCAACTAGTCATATTTTATGTTGGACGACCATAAAACCAGTTGAACTAAAATGCTGGAACAAAACTAGGGAGTAGAAATCACACTATAAATAGGGAAAATTTTAAGGTCCTTGTAGAGACCTGCCATACGACCAAAAAAATAGTAACCATCAAGTCAGGATTTGTTAATCTGTCACCTTCGGTGGTAACAAACCTACTCTTTAACAAGGATTATATCTTGAATCATCATGTGATTAAAGGCCCACTTCTGCTTTCCTTGCGATTAATAGAATGTATTAATTTTGTGGAAGCAGGATTCAGCAATGAATGAACGGGACAATCATTCTGGAATGCCATATTTATGCTAAGCATCCCATTAGAGACATTGGTACCATTTGTCACTAAATATGAGTTGAATGCTAGTGACTTTTTGTACTAAGATTTCTTAAGGGTAGCAATTTGTTGCAGGAGAAAATGATTGTATTTTACTAAAATATCTGATGTTCTGCCAAGAGATGCGAGATTTTTTTTCAAATAAGTTTTGTTCTGGTAATAAATTCTCTCAGGAAAATAACTGCTATCTAGGCATTATTTCAGAACTAAATTTATCTTTGATACCTTGGGTCAACTATTTTGACTTCAGTTGAAGATCTCTGCACTCTGTGGTGAAGATTTTGGCTCAGTCTGGAGTTTTGTCCAAGCAAGTAATGGCCTGGACTAATAGCTTGCTGCATGTTTTCTGGTGGAACAACTTACCTTACGTTTAATGCATTTCTTGCTTAATGTTCCAAAATTGTATATACATGTGAATGTATGTGTATACATTCCTAAAACCATTTCTAAAGTTGCTGATTTTTCCTTTCGTATTTCCTTACTGATCTCCATCTAACACTTGTGCCAGGCACATCCCTTACAGAATTCAACCTATATCTTATAAAAGGACAAGTGCCTAGTCCTCTGGATATAGGCTCTGCTATACGTCCAACAGCAATATTGCAAAGGGAGAATTTGCTTTTCAAAAGTATGACCCTGGGCATTACTCAGCAATGATGGCTGTCAAAGGGAAAGAGCAAAAGATAGCAAGAAAATTTCTTTTGAAATATGGCATTAAAGCTAAAGATGCTTTCCACTGAAAAAAAACACCCCTCTGCCAAAAGAGAATCTAAAAGCAGAAAATCTCAAGCACTTCATACAATGAATCTTTCTAAAGATAAATGATTCTTAAAGAAATCAAAATATTCATAAAGACATACTAAAGCATAGACTTCCATTTTTAATTTTGTAACCTCAAGCTTAGTTCCTTTACTCATTTCAACTCTTCAAGCGATGAGGATTTCTCAAGCCAGAATCTTTCCAGGCAGCAGAATTTCTCTGCTGGGCTCCCTGATCCTGTGGCATCTTTGTCATGACTAAGTTATCACGCACTTTCACAAGGGAGCCTCAGGTTCTGCAAAATCCAATCTAGAGGCATTGTTTTATTGCCCTAGGTAAAGTAGTCTTGTTTCGTAAATTGAGTGAAATTTGCCCTGTACTGGCATGTTAGGCCTTCTGGTTCCAAATCACCCAGCTGTTACTAATTTGTTATGTAGCTAGTATCTCTTTGTGCTGTATGATCCATGAACAGCTAACCTTTCTGCATATTTTTATACATCACCATGCCTAATAACCTATAACATTAAAAAATACTGATGCAGATATTATAGAACAAGACTGCAACTTGGACCTACTTAAGGCTCGCCATAGCTTATTGCTTTTGGTTTGACAAATTACTTAGTCGAGCATGTATCTGTATTTAATCCTTGGACATATTTTGTTAAAAAACTGTGCAGCAACTTTTAGTTACTTTAAAAATATTACCATAATTTAAACTTTTGTCTCATGCTCGTTATCTTTTGCCTCTTCATTAAAAAAAAAACCAAACAACTGTACCTCCCTCCATATTTTTTTTCTTTTTTCTTGCAATAATCTTACACGAGAAGAATAAAAGTAACTCTTTCTTATTATACTCCTAGATACAGTTACTGTGATCTTGCCTCCTAAAATTCCTGGCTTATGAAAGATTTGGTGGTTTGGAAAGATAGTTATCTCACCCAGACCTTCACATCTGGCACCAAGATCAGCACAGATAGAAAGAATCCGAAGCAATTTAACCTCTCGCTCTAATTCCAACTTCTGTTGAACAGCCTTTCTTCAGCTGTTCTGTTTCCAAATTAGCTTAGGATTTCTTATGTCATGGTAGTTCTAATCCTTCTAGTTAGGGACATGTTATCCAGTGGCAGCCCCAGGACAAGATTTTCACCTTAGCTGTACACATTCTTTCTGCAGAATTCAGAGAAAATGATGGGGTTATATGCTTATTTTGTATTAGAAACTTCAATTTCATTGATGTTGTAACTATAGATGGGATAGTGGATTATTTCTGAAACGGGATTTTTACCTTGAGTATTTCTGCCAAATAAAACTTCACTTGGCCAGACTTGGCCCATGGCTTCTGATTGTGTGGTTTAGCTTTCTTGTTTGCATTAACAGCAAGCTTTGGATTTGCTACCTATCTCAGTGGGGCTTTGAAAGGCTCCTCTTCTCAGAGCTCTGACTGGATTATGCAATTCTCTTCCATCTTTCCTCCTGACTTTGTCCTGCTCCTTTAATTTACCTCTTGCAGTAGGAAACTATAGGAGTTTCATAAATTTTCCAGGTTTCCTAAACCTTCTGTTGTGAACGCTCTGGCCTGAATTTCACATTCTCTATATCAAGTATATTCCCTATCCCTTTGACAACCTAGTCTCGCCTGGGAACATATACCTTGGGGAATTTTACCCTGCGCAAGAGCTGTTAATGACAGCGTCTAGTCTCAGCTTCTGGCACTTCTATTTGGGACTCTGGAGGATGCAGTAGTGAAACCTGATTAAGTATGGTTGGAGTTACATGATAATTCTGTATGATAAAAATAAAGATTGAGCATCGTTATTTGGGATAAGCTCCTCAAACAAATCTGGCACCTTAGATCTTTCCTTCTTTTATAAGTGACTTGTCTTTAAATCCAATGAGTCTTTTAAATAGAAAACGGGGTTGATTCTCACCTAAGGTCTGACACTAAATTTTTTGTGATAGCTCTCTTTATATCCATTTTAAATCAATGTAAACTCTCTGAGTAATAGGAATGTTAAGAGTGCCAGTGCCGCAGGATAATAAAAACCTGGCACAGAGACATTGCTGTCGTGGAGAAATGTTAGGTTGTTGCATTAACTAATAACAATAGATGAATTAATCAGTTTGCTTGCTTTTCTTTGCTGCCAGCCTGGTAGACTGTGATTAAGTTCTCTATTGCTGGCCAGGTTGAGGGTTTTATTTTTGTCTTATTTGCTTATATGTCTATTTTTCTTTTGCCAATACAATGCTCATTCTATTCTTAGGTCTCCACAGACATCTCCCTGTAAGTGTTACACTTGTGATAAAGAACAGTGTCAGAACAGCCACAGTCTCCTTTGGGAGGCATTTGTTCATTCTTTTTATCTGGATCACTTAAAATCTTCAAAGACCAGCTGTACCTGGGTATTAATGCTCTTTCAGAACCATATGTTTCCCTTCTGCATAAAACCCATGTAAGGGGGACACTTACATAAAAATCTTGCTGCAAATTATTTCCGCGTGCTCCTTCTGTAAGGGATAAAGGATAAGGAACAAGCAGGAACACATGATTTTAATCAACCCATGCAAGACATAAGAAATCCTATAGGAAATTTAAACATGGGTAGATCTTTCCCTTGCCTTCCTCCAATCCTCCCCCAAAGTAATGGCAAATACTGCCTGGAAATAACCCCTGTCTATTCAGCTAAGTAGAAATATAGGCAGCTCTTTCAGAACTAGGTGCAGCTGGTTTTTGCTTGATGTGTTCCTCAGTTACAGAATGTATATGTTATGTATTAGGTTATCTGTTCCTGCACACAGCAGACAGACACATGATGGTTACCCAATAAAGGAAAACTAGATTACATACACACCTATCCCACTCTGTGGCATTTTGAAAAATACTCTGCATACAAGTTTTGCTCATTGGCTTCCTCTACTTTACACAAAAAAATATACCATCATTATTAGCATAGACAAAGAAAAATAAAGGCAATATGCAGCAGGCAGGCACAAGAGGATAATTTAAATTAAATTTCGAAGTTGTTTGATTTCTGGGGTTTGTTCATCCCTCTAATATTGTTCTCCTATTCTTTATGTGAATTTCCTTATAACTTTACCAACAGTTATTACTGAAACATAGGTAAGAGGATATGTATTCCTTCTACAAACAAATGTGAAAAAAGGAATAATATCTGTATAAACCACCTGTAAACCTTGTTCATATAAGCAGAGCTCAATTATGTGTGTTTCCATTAATCATTCATAAGATTATGGAAAACTGGCATGTGCAAGCCAGGTGACGGAACTCCTCTTTTCTCTGTTTTGACAAGGGTACATAAAAATAATTACATGTACCACAGTAACTAGCCGTGTCTGGTAAATAGAATGAAGTTATAGAACGAAGGAATAATATCTCGGGAGGGGTGAGTTTGCTTCTGCCAGTGGTTGGCTATATGTCAAATGCACAGCACAATTTATGAGTAACTTCAGCACTGCTGCTAAACAAATGGAAGACAGCATTGTCACACTGTGTAGGTGATAGAAGATTAATTTTGTTGTTTCTAGAACACTTCCAACAGACTGCAAAGAAAAATTTAGCTTGTGATATTGGAGGCGGAACCATCAAAAAAGGAAGCACATCAAAAGCTAGCAACAAACTCTCTGAAAATGTCTCAGGGTGTTTCAATGTTGGGCCTGTAGAAGCTAAGATGAAATCTACCGGGCTTCTATATGGGTCGTTTCCTTACTAGCCTCTTTCTATTTAATGTTAGCCAGAAAACATGTGAAGAACAAGAACGTGTGTTCAAGGTGTCTTGATGAAAAATAGCAGAAAATACTCTCTTCTTGTTCCATCTAGTGAAGGCCAATTGAGTTCAAAGGGCAAATAGCTGGTTGCTACAATAAAGCATGCTAATGAGATTCAAAGAAACACAGACTGTGACAAAAGGTGCTAAGAGTATGTACTGTAGGTTAGAAGAAGTGGAATCATTTTTAAGTAACGTTGTATACCAGAGCAGAAATGCTTGTCATGGGTGGATGTTAGGTGTGTTAACAGATAGATGTTATTTGCACAGTAGTATGACAATGCATTTGTAAAGAGAAAAGTAGTGTCTCTCAAACTGACATTCTTCGTACTGTAAAAGATCTATGGCAAAGAAAATGCAAATTAAATCTTAAGATGTTATGAAGGTTCGGATAACTCTTGTAGCCAACTTCCCCAGAAAGCCATCAGTCTCAAGGCTGGTGTTATTCCCCATTATAATCCTTTAGAGAGGCTCGTAAAAATTTGAAGATGACAGAAACAGGAATGAGATTCTATGCATTATATTTAATGTAATCATATTCACTTGGATTCTTAGCTATGACCTTGAATTTGGTTGTATTTGTAATATAGTTCACCAGAGAGAAGCTGAGCTTCTGGAGCATCAGATTTGTCAGGAGATGTCAGATGTCTGCATCAAGTAGGATGAAGAATAACTGAGAAATGACATTGGTACTATCCTGACTTTAAATCAATCAAAAGAATAAAATTCCTTGCAGCCAGAATAGCATTGGGCTGCTTATATAGAACTTTTCTTCCTTGCTACTGGACAACTCTATCCCGCTGCTACGCTGGATGATTTTTCTTAGTGTGCTTTCCACCCATTAGGAATTGCTGGGATCAAAGCTGTGTAAGTCAGTGGAAAGTTTGATTCTGGTAGACTAGCATTACGTTGTCAAAATTTACAGAAGTCAGTGGGAGCTGAAGGCATTTAGTACATCACACGATCAGATAAAAGGTGCAGCACAATGCTAAGACAGAGATGCTTTCAGAAGTTGCAGTAGAAGATATAATTTAAAAATAACATTTCATAAATGTCCAAGACAGGTGGTATGTATGTTCTTTGCATAATATGATAACCAGAAACTTATCTATTGAAAGGAGTGAATCCAATACAATGTGACCCACCTTAATCTTTGGCTTCAGGTTCACAGGAAACCTTCCCTCTAAACAGCTGCAGAGCTTGTGATTTATTGCTGCTGTCACAATGATGTGCACAGATCACCAGACTGAATGTGTTCTGCAGTGACTACTTACAAGTGTTGGTATTTTTGCTTTGTTCCTACAAACACTATGTCTTCTGTCTTCTACAGAGATCCGTGCATTTTCTTTTAGAGTCAGTGTACTCCGGTACACATTCAAACTGTCAGCCCTGCAAAAGGCTATCTCCAGCCACTGCGAGGTCACTCACAATAAGTTGAACATCATCACTTTTGGCTACATAAGCAGATATGAGACTTGACTTTCTTATTCCATTTGAATATTCACTGCTATTTATTTGTTCTGGTGTTTGGTCACCGCTTTATTCGTTCTATTTGTCACTAAGGTCCAGGCAAAGTTTTGGAGGAGGAATATCACTCTAGATTTGTGTGAGAAATCAGCTGATTTTCTTCGGAGACATAAACTGAGCTTCTGCAGCATTTGTATCTTTCACTTGGGAGTGAGACCAATGAATATGTGCTCCAGCTGCTTGGACAGTTGGCTTGAAGATAACTGCACTGGGTTTGAGAGTGCCCTTACTTATTATCCATTATGCAATGGTCCTTTTTTGTGTTCTGGTTTTCAAATCTCAGTAGTGGTGCAGATGGTTCTGAGGAAGAGTTTACACTACTGCAATAAAATGAACAGATTTGCAGAGATGTTTAGGGTGCCAGGAGAGATCTCTATTTATGGCTCTTTTAGTTAATCTTCAAAATTTGTCCTTTGTACGTTACTGAGGAATTTTCACAGAATCAAAGAGTAGGGTTCCTTAACCAAAACTAAAATAATATAACCTAGAACTTTATTTTCATTTTGTTGCATCCTCTCTTGCTGCTCCGAAGATTGGAGAGCCAATGAATAGCTCCCAAAACCCACAGTGCTGAGTAAGAACCAGACAGTTTCATAACTGCTTGGGTGCTCTTTACATGCAGATGGTAGGTAAATTGCTTGGTTGGCAAAAGAGCAAGTGAGCTCTCAAACCTGCTAGCGTGTAATGAGAAAAAAAGGTTGCAGGTTATACTGAGAAGAGTAATTACATGGTAACTGTTAACGTGGTGTATGCTGGCATTGTAGCAGTGCAGATCACAGCATGACAGATCTCAGGACAGATACTATCCAGGTCAGCTCCAGGAAAACACTCATTAGAAATATTGCTTCCAACACTCACCAAAATGCATGGGCTGAACTCTGCTACCAGACCTTCACATGGTATAAAACGATGACTTCAGTGTGGCCTTGTTATTTTACGCCAGCTGAGTATACCTGACCCTAACAGGGTCTTGGTTTTCTTTTGATGCCCCAAGCAAAAATGTTAAATAATACAGGCAAACAAAGGACAAGGACAGAGAGCATATTAAAATAGAACTTCATTTCATATCCTTTGCTGATTAGTTTTTGGAACATGTTAGGAAGTAGAAATGTTTCAGTATTAGAGAGTACTAATGCGATGACCAATTTTAAGTTAGATGAATAAAATCTTGTACAACAGTATTGTACATACTTCTGATATTTTAATGTCTAAAAACAACCAAGAGAAGCTGAACTGATCAGAAAAACGTTATGTAAACTGCTGTAACAGCAAAAGGTGATTTAAGTCTATATACCTTACCAGACAAAATCTTAGGAGTGCATTATTTACTTCACCTTATTATTTTGCTTAAAACCAACCAACCAAAACACACCACACCCCAAAACTTTGCGCTCTGTGTTAAGGGAAGAACAGTAAGTTGGTTAATTCTCCCTTTTTTCCCTTTTGCTATTCATGTATTTTCTCCAGGATGGAAGGCCTTATGCAATTTGATAGTGTAACATCAGGAATGCCGTAACGGCAGTTTTATTTTTATACTGGGGCAATTAAAAAAAAATTGGTCTACTCACAGCAAATGTGGAGCCAGATCATCTATGCCAAAAGTAGCAATAACTGCAGTGTATAAGAGAAGCTAGAATTGATTGTGTCTTCTCTGAAGCAGAGGACAGAAATTTGCTTATTTGTTATAAAAATCCGGTTTGTAGCAAGATAGTTGATCTGCACATGAATTTTTGTAGTTTATAAATAACTTACTGGAGTCTGGAAAAGTCTTCGTGCCAGTTAGTAAAAGAAGATAGAAGACTGTAAATCCTTTATGTAGTCAGTGAAGTAAAAAAATACATGTTTGATACCAAAAAATACCTATATCTCGAATTAACAGATCTGTTCTTTATTTTCTATTAGATGCTCTTGAAGGACACTAGAGAAAAAACATTTTCTATGCTTAATTTCCATATTCTTGAAAGAATGCGATCCAGTTGATTATTATTTTAATGACATTTAATTTTTTTAATCACATTGTTTTATTAAAAGTATTTTGTATTTGGACCATTATTTTCAAAGTTGAACATGAATTTGGGATACCCAGTCAGTCATATAAGGTATTGTCTGAAGTTAGGCTCTCAAAAATTGAAACATTTTTTAAACTTTGGCTCAAGAGTTCCTCTAAGCTGACTTTTCTCTCTCTCATACATATTTTTAATATATATATGCACACACACCCCACACCACTTAATGGGAGAGCTTTATCTCCCTGGGATGTTACAAATGCTACCTCTGCTGTTTTCTTAAAATTAAAAATTCAGTAACTAAAAGACCAGATCTTGCAGACTCTTAACAGCATGAATAGATTTTGCTCTTGAAAATAGTCACATTGGATTTTTGAAAATTTTGTAGGTGCAAACTGTAACCCACTAGCATATTTTGAATCTAACCAAATGTCTCCAGTGGGATAGGATACCATGTCACTATGGTATGGCATGACCTACTTACTGATGAAAGCAAAAGCGACATTGTAGGAACCAATCATTCAACCTGTTGTGTTCAAGCTGATTCTTTCACCAGGTGTAGTCCCAGATACTCACAAAAATAGTTCCTTGAAGCATCAAAGCTTTTGTTATTAGGTTTAGCTACCATTTTTGGTTAGCTTTTCATTTTGTAATTCCTACCTGCTAGGCGTACCGTGCGTATCTTAAGTTTTATGAGCTATCAGAGAGGAGAGGCTGAAAGAGTTGGGGCTGTTCAGCCTGGAGAAGAGAAGGCTCCAGGGAGATCTTATTGCAGCCTTCCAGTACCTAAAAGGGGCCTACAGGAGAGCTGGGGAGGGACTTTTTACTAGGGCATGGAGTGATAGGACAAGGGGGAATGGCTTCAAACTGGAAGAGGGCAAGTTTAGATTGAACATTAGGAAGAATGTGGTGGTAAGGGTGGTAAGGCACTGGAAGGCACTGGAACAGGTTGCCCAGAGAGGTTGTTGAGGCCCCATCCCTGGAGGTGTTCAAGGCCAGGCTGGACATGGCCTTGGGCAACCTGGTCTAGTGGGAGGTGTCCCTGCCTATGGCAGGGGGGTTGGAACTCGATGATCTTCAAGGTCCTTTCCAACCTAAACCATTCTATGATTCTATGACTCTATGATCAGGATGTTACAAGAGACAGGTCTATAATAACAGTATAGTCACTTGGGAAACAGATCCACAATCTGCACCAAAATTTCATGTTGGTTTCCCTACACTGGAATTACAGGAACATTTGGTATATATTAATATTGATAAATATTGAGAACTTACAGGTTTAAAACTATAAATTCAAATTTGATTCCTTCATCCACGTTGTAAAATCTAGTTTATCATTATTTTATCATTTATACTCTTTGTTTTCATTTTATCTTTTATTCACCCAGGACAATGAAATGAGTAGTTTGTAGTCCTTTAGTTTTTTTCTGTTTGTATTTAGCTCCACTTCTCTCTGTCCCAGACAAGAGTAATATCTGACTATTACTAACCCTTCTGGGCTGAATTGTTTGATTGAAGTTTTGCCAAAAAAAAAAAAAGCTGATTAAAATCAGGCTTAGTGTGATTTTTAAATAATTGAATAATTAGCATAAACAATATCCCTGTAATGAGCTTCACTAACATTTTTGTGTTCTTTTAATAGTAGATTACTGTATACTTGCCTCTAATTATAGTAAATCCTATTACATTAATTTGCATTGTATTGGTAATCTGATTAAAATAGTATACCGTTAGCAGTCATATACATTATAATGAGAACAGCTTTCTTCCTGAAAGTGAAAAATGTTTTTCATATTTGTAATAAATGTGCAAATATACAACTAGACATATAAAACAGTCTTCATCTGGGATTCTGAACTATTTCAGTTCAATTCATGAAACATCCAGCTAGCCTTCAGGCTTTGTATCTCATGGATGTGGAAACATGCATATCAGGACTTAAACAAAGATATTAATGAAGCCAAAAAAGGGTCTGAACTACTACTAATTTATAAAGTGAGGCATGTGTATAATTTTTGTCAGGATAAGCTCCTTAAATGTTAGTAATACTCTTTCTCATTTCAATCTATTTATCCTGATGCGTATAGCTACCATGCAGAGAACTCACTATTCAACTAAAAAATGTAAAGGAAATGTACAAAAGTATTCTTTCTAGACAATTGAGTACAGTCTTATGAATTGGTCCCCATTCCCAGTTTTTCACAGTGGTTTCACACGTCTACCATAACAGTTCAGATATACATATTTTTTTCTCAGCCTCCCATATTTTAAATTTTTGTTTTTCAGAATTCCACTCCCTTGCTTCAGGGAACCATCATTATCCCTTGCTTTTCACAATCTTCCCTTATCTTTAAAATATTTTGTGCTTGGAGGCTTCCCCATCAGGCAAAACATCTAAAAAATGAAAGCTATTAGCGGCTCTACATCCCAGAGTGCTAGCAAGGTCTGGTCACACCTCACCTCAGAGTTACATACTGTCACAGTTCTAACAATACGCAGTTAGCAAGACTAATTAATTAGATCTTTGTGTGCTAAGATTGAGATGTGTTGCAGATGGCAATCTATTTCATAGAATCTTTTCTGGGAAGTGATGTTACTTAGGCTTCTTTTTCTTTTGCATCTCACATTGAAATTGTATGCTTGGTGATTTCTTCCCTCCAGTAGTTTTCTACATGAATAAGCCGTATCAGAGAGCACTAATGGAATTCATGCATATGCTTATTTTTTTCTACATTAAGCTTATTTTATCCTGTGAGAGGGTCATGCTTGTCAGGCATAATGTGATATTTGGATAATTTTGACTTAAGGTGTTTTTTTTTTTTTTTCTTTTTTTTTTTTTTTGAAGAGTAAAATCTTAGAATTACAAGTTTGCAAGAAATGGGTAAATCTAAAAGTACTGGATAGCAGCAGTACAGATCCACTTTGCTCTAGCCTGAATTCTTTATTTTAATAGTATTCTTATTTTTGCATTAACCTAAACTTTGACGGTAATAGTATAAATAGCTCCACATCAACCCTGGTAGAAAAGCACTAACACTATTTGTACAGGAAGCCATTACTAAATAGCCCTGACCATAGTGAAACAGAGATATTTGCTTGCTTGCAAGTTTCTTGTAAATATTTCAATTGCTTAATCTAGCAAACCCTTTCTTCTTCATAATCCATAGTCAAATAAGTTATTTATTCTGTGAAGATATTATTCTTCTTCTGAGAAAACATGGTGAATATTCTTTCCTTCCAAAGCAAAATTATTTACCTCTTTTTATTTTGGCAGCTCAAATGAATGACCCAGATAAACCGTTTCAGAAAATGCAAGTTAGTTCCAAACGATTGTGTCAGTTAATTACTATACCCACTTAGACCCATAGTTTTCTGCCACGAGCCAAGCTAGCCTGTCATGAAAACACTTCAAAGAAATGTGAAAACTTTCCCTTTTGTAGATGGTCAGTTGTGCAGTAAAGTGTGATGAGAAAATTCCTCTGAGTGTTTTTGTTTGTTTTTTTTGTGATGGTACTGTATGTACCTATATAGATCTTCACATAACATGGAGTTTACAGAAGAAACGGTAATAGACCAGAAAAAGGCTCTGCATTATATACAATAAACACATTAACGTGGGTATAGAAAAGCCCAGGTAGATCAGAAAAGGTCACAGAATTCTGTATTGTAAATGCATAGATAGGAAACACATGCACACTTTTTTCTTACTTTTGAGGAGGGAGAAAATAACCCCTGGAGTCACTGCATCAGACATGTAGATTCTAAGGAACTCTTGCCTTTGACAGGTATGATCTCTTTCTTTTTCCTTCTGGAAAGAAAATGGGAGATGTATGAAGCTTACACATGACGTTGAAATGGCAAGAAAGTCTGTTTGGGTAGCTTTCTTGCCTGAAGGATCTGCATTAATGCTCGTAGTTAACATAAATCTTTATTAATATGATAATTATAATTGACTAATTGTACAAATTAACAGAATAAAATATTACTAATAACTACTGCAGCAAAAGAACCCTCTTTACTAAACAGGAAGATTTAGATTAAATTAGAGTAGAGATGCAGATCAGTCATCTAATGTCATGTTTTAATGTCAGTGTTGTATTGTATCAGTCTCTGGAATGTTACCACTTTACCAACTGAACTGTGTAACAAAAAGTTGTCAAATCATATTAAATACCACACAAGTATAGAATATGACATGTGTATCAAGATTTTTTAAATCAATCGTTGGAGTAAAAGTCAGCAAGGGGAACAGGTATAGTCTAGGAATAAACAATGCTAATTCTTCAGCATACACAGTAGCACAGTATTGAGAACTATATGGAATGGACAATGTAATGTTATGAAAAGTCTCTGTTAAATGCTGAGTAAAGCTAAAATTAAGGCTATTCTAAAATGCAAATAAAAGGTGCTACTTAATATGCCATAACAAAGCAAAAAGTTTATTTAATATTTGCTTTAGTTCTAATACAATTTTGACAACCTAAAACTGAATGCAATTGAAGGCTTAAAATGTGTAATCTACTGTCAAAAGTTGCTGATGCAGCCATTACAGTACTAATAAAAATGCCATTTATTCTGGTAAGACTTTTTTTTTTCCTTTGCCAGACAGTGTAGGTTATACAGGTTTGCTGAACAAAATAAGCTGCATCAGCAAAAAAGTATTTTTGCTTGTTCACCAGCACAGCTATGCCAGTTAGAGGTGTGGTTTCTTTTTCCTCACATTATTGCAGAAGAACTACATCATCTGAAGTAACTTAAGCATAGCCAAGACTTTTAAATATGTATTTCTGTAACATCTCCAGAGTCTTTTGAGTCAGACCTAAATTTCTTCTCTTCCTGTGAGCTCAGTCAAGACTGAGTGACCCAGGTGAGAGTCTGAAAAGGATTGTACCTATTGACAGCTGGCACTATAGGGATGTGTGATGGGCTAATGATAAAGGAAAGCAAGATAGGGTTCTGCAATCTCTGTTCTAGTGACAGGCTTACTGAAATCAAATCTAAAATCAACAGAAGTAGATAATGCTGTGAAATCTTGCTTTGCACTACCTGGAATCTCATATATATTCTAAGAATATTAAGACTGATAAAAATGAGACGCATAACTTAGGATGAAAATAGCTTTACACCACAATTACACTCCCTTATTCTTAGCTGTTGATGGGAGCTCCCAATATACAACTGCCTCAGTGGCACCCTCTAAGCTGCAGGCAGTCAGTCTCCCACTGCTGACAACAGCCTACTCTCCACCCAAAGCCGCCAAGGCGTGGGCCACGATTAGATCACACACACCAGGGTCCACCTTCTCACGATCCATCCACCTATCTTCTAGATACATCCCTGTCCTCGTATAAACATACTGTCGTGAGTGGAGTTTGTGCCAACCACACATCCATTCAAGTGCAGCAGTCATACATAATATTCTAACTTGTAACTGTCTGAAAGGGCAGTCTGTTCTTCTGAGCCAAGAAGTGCATTGGAAGGTCGTTGTGGGGAGAGGCTTCAGAAGAGGCAGGGGCATCGGGGAATGTAAGCAATAGATAGATTATAGAGCTTGTTCTAAGGTAAAGTCTGCGGTTAAGTTACCTAAGCAAGTAAAATTAAGAAATTAGTATGGTTCTGCTTAGCTTTGTGCTGAAAAAAAGCTATGAAACAACTATATTAACCTGAAGTAATCTAACAGGAATTAAATTGTTTTTAAAATGCACCCTAGGTGAAAAAAAATGTAAGCAGCTTTCAGCTTTTGTAGTGAAGGGCAGTGTATCTTGTCAGACAGAATGAGTTTGCATTGAGAACAGCAAATATGATCAGACTGCCCCTCTTGCAGGCATATCTACTGTGTAAATTTTGAACTTAGCTCAGCTAATGGGTCCACACAAGCCTCAGAGCTAACAGTGGGATGTCTGGATGGTTACCCTCATCTAGAAGCTGCTGACTGACTCCTGTTAAAGATAGGCTGTTCATCTGAAAGGCAAGAAAGACAGGATCTTTTTACTCTTTCAGCTATGTAAAACATAGGTGCTTAAATTAAGATGTTTTGAAAGGCAATATATAATGGAGCAACACTAAGAAGGAACAGGTACAAGGGAAACAGAAATAATGCCAACTAAAATTAGAGGATAAAGTTTCTTCATTAATATCAATTTTTTGTCTCCGCACATCAAGAAGTATGGAAGATGATATATAAAAATGTACAAAACAAGTTAATTTGTTAGTGCCACATTGATAGAGTATCATCACTGAAAACTATACAGCTAAATCTGGAATAACTGTAAATATATTGCAAATTTAAATAGATTTAGAAATTCTTATTGAATTAAGACTAGGAATCACATTACAGACTCTTAAAGACGTTAAATAAAGATTTGAATATTCAGCCAGGCTCCACTGTAAGTCCTTATGCAAGGTATTGTTGGCACATTTCTTAACTCCTTTGTATAGAGACACTTAAAATAAATTTATGCCCCAAAACTGCTACTGTAAAAACGAAAAGCAATGTTTTGGGACTCTCTAATACACAGTCCTTTCACAAGGTAAACAACTCTGAAAGCTTACCTGCTTCTTCCAGGTTTATCACCTTTCAAGTAAACCTTGCTTCCCTTGTATCCTTAGATTGCCTTACCTACGAAATTTCTACCACTACAACCAGACTAAGACTAGATTTTTGTTTCAAGAATTTCTATATGAGATACGAATAACATATTTTTCTAACTGATGGGTGTAACACTCAAACTGAACCGTGACATTCAAACTAACACAATCTCATCTTTCTTCTAGTCAGTGTTTCCTACCATTTCAAGGTGTAAATTATTTTCTTAATAGGATTGCACAAGTGTAAATGACTATTTCAATTACAATGTAGCTAGCATTCTACTGACCATAGTGAGAACAAAATCCAGCCCACACTTAGTCTCTTATAACCTGTGTGGGCAACAAGCATTTTTTCAGTCAGCTAATGATGATGAGGTACACAGAAGGCGAAAGCAATGTGTCGGTTTTACACTTTTTGTTTTTAAGGCGAGGTAAGATCTCTACAGGTTTTCAAACTGATTTGATGTTCTGTCTATAGAAGATACAGACTTTCCAGTTAGTATGCTACTAGCATTGTTTAAGTACAAAAATTAATTCCTCCTCCTTAACCTTCCTAATGATGTCAAGTTAACTACCCCTCATTGCTTTTAATGCTTGATCTTCCCAAAGACAAAGAACCCATTAACAATATCTTGAGGGCTGCAGATGTGCAGGCTCATACTGGGAATCGAGTTGGCATTTGAATTTTTTAAATCGTTTGTGACACAGACTTTCAGGACATTTGTATACATCTCAGATTTCTTGGCTGAAAATGCAAAGCCATCCGTCTCATTAACTACTGTACTATTATGTTTCTAATTAAAATCTGTTGTGCTTATAAGTAATATATTTATCTTCTCTCCTTCCTGCATAATGAACAGGCCTAGGTAGAATGTAGCCTACTAGTCTTGAGGTATATATTACACACAAAAAAAGAAGAAAAATAATCACTGGAACGCTCATCTCTGAGCCATAAAGTGACAATGCTGCTCACGGTATTTTTCCTAGTTGACAGTTCCACCTTAGGACCTCAACTCTGGGTAAGTATTACAGTTCATACTATTTACATGACAGCATCTTAATGAAAAGTTGTCATTTCAGCATAGATTTGTTTATATCTGCATTCTGCAAAATATCTACGTACTGAAACATGGTATTTCTAGCCAAAGTATTTCCCACCGCTATTGACCAACGTGTCAGCTAAGCGCTACCCTTCACTTCACGGATGTTTGTGCTGGCGAGGGTCTCTGATCATTTTGTACTGTGTTTTAGAATTAATTCCAAAAGCACCTGTCAAACGCCACGGTCTTCTGCCCCTCTTAGTGCGGAGCTTGAGGAGGGAGGCACAGAACAGATTAAAGTTGTAGTGGTAATTGTGTCACACCTAAGGCCGCTATGCAGTTACGTGTTCAGCTATTTTTGCGAAAGTATCCAGAAGGTGGGCACTCCTCTAAAGCATTTAATACTTTTAGTTTGACTTAATCACCATCTGATTTTCAGACACACTTTAGTTGCTTTCCTCATGTGGAAAAAAAAAATAAGGGTGTGTGAGGGTTGTCTTGTCTTCCCTGTGGCTTCACCACGCTTTTTGGAGGCGACTCCCGGTGCGGGGGGAGCTGCTCCCCAGCCGCCGCCTGTCCCCGGGGAGGCTGAGCGGGAAGGGCCGCTCCTGTCAGCGCTGCCCCGCCGGGACCCGCACCTCACCCTCCTCCTCCTCACCTTCACCTCATCCTCATCTTCACCTTCATCCTCATCCTCACCTTCACTCTCACCTCACCTTCACCTTGCCGTTTCTCTCACCTTCATCCTCACCTCACCCTCCTCCTCCTCACCTTCACTCTCACCTCACCTTCACCTTGCCGTTTCTCTCACCTTCATCCTCACCTCACCCTCCTCCTCCTCACCTTCACTCTCACCTCACCTTCACCTTGCCGTTTCTCTCACCTTCATCCTCACCTCACCCTCCTCCTCCTCACCTTCACTCTCACCTCACCTTCACCTTGCCGTTTCTCTCACCTTCATCCTCACCTCACCCTCCTCCTCCTCACCTTCACTCTCACCTCACCTTCACCTTGCCGTTTCTCTCACCTTCATCCTCACCTCACCCTCCTCCTCACCTTCGCCCTCACCGCCTCCGCAAGGCCGCCCCGGCAGGTGGTGAGGGGTTTGCCGCCGCAGCTCGGTTGCCCAGCCCACGCTGTTAGCCGGGAAGAGGAGGGGGGGAGATGATTAAAATAACATGGGGCTATTCTAGGCGCTAATGGGATTAGCGGCGAGGCCAGCGAGGCGGCGGGGAGCGGGCAGCGCTGCGCGGCAGCTGGGCTGCGGCATGGCGCCCCTCTGATGGCGGGAGGGCAGAGCAGCAGCTGCGCCGCATGGGCGGGGGCGGGATACCCCAGGTAACCGGGGAGGGCAGCGGGCAGAGATGGCGGGGAAGGCCCGCTTGCCCGGGGGGGAAGGGGAGGAGCGGCCCCGCCGGCGGCCCGGCTTGTGGGGCGAGGGGGCAACGGGGGAGGCCGAGGCCCCACCGCGGGCCTAGCGAGGGGAGGAGGCGGCGGCCGGGAGACAGCGCAGGTGAGGAGGAGGAGGAGGAGGAGAAGGAGGAGGCGGCAAAATGGGGGGCGAGCGGCCTGGTCAGGGGCAGGTGCGGGGAGGCGGGGGAGCCCCGCAGTAAGGTGGAGGCGCGGCGGCGAGTCGGGGGGCTGAGAGAAAAGGGAGTGCGACAGCGGGGGAAGGAGGAGGAGGAGAAGAGGAGCGTGGGCCCGGGGGAGGGCAGAGCGCGGCGGGAGGCGGAGGAGAGCGTCAGCTGGAGCGGGGACAGCGGGAGCGCGGCGGGAGGCGGAGGAGGAGAGCGTCAGCTGGGGGCAGAGATAGAGGGAGTGCGGCAGGAGGAGGAGGAGAGCGTGAGCCGGGGGGGCAGAGAGAGAGGGAGCGCGGCAGGAGGAGGAGGAGGGGAAGAAGCGCGACGCAGGGACGGCAGATGCCTGGAAATAAAAATTTGATGATTGCATGCAGCGGCTGGAGAGACTCTGTCGGTGGCGGCGGCGGGGACGAGGCAGGGACAGGGGGGGCGACGGCAAAATGAAGTATCAGAAATACCTGACTGTCTTGCAGATGGCCATAGGGGTGACCGCCTCCAACAGGGGCAGTCTGATGCCCTTAAAGAGGAAGCTGTGGTGAGTAGGCACAAACGGGGCCGGCGGCACTGCGGGCCGGGCCGGGCCGAGCGCGGGCCTGGCGGGACGGGCGGGGGTGAGGGTGGGGGGCTGCCCTCGGGCACCACGGCCGGGCGGGAGCGGGGCCGGCGGCTCCCGGCGGGCATCTCCGGGGCGGAAAGTTCCCGGCGAATGCAGCGCCAGTCGTGTNCCCGCCCGCCAGCCCCGGGGCCGCCCCCGGCGGCAGCGCGTCCCCCTCCCGCCCCGGACCGTGCGGGCAGGCGGGGCGGCCTCGGCCGGTCCCCGCTGCTGCCGGCAGGTGTGCCCCAAAAACGGGGGAAGGGAGACAGGAGTCCAGTAGGTCAGCGAGCCACAGAGGTAGCTGCTGCTCGCACAGGATCATTTTTATTTAAAGCCAGCCTTTCCCCTGACTTATTTCCACTGTTTCTGTGCTTGCTGATTGTGTGCTGAACTGATTTTTCTGGATGAATCAACAATATGTTATGAAAAATGTATGAAAGTATAATGGTGTAATGTGGGTGAGTAGGGCACCGACAGGCATATGGCACTGCAATCCCCAGTCACTCCCGGGCTCAGAAGAGCCCACTCTTGGCGTGGTTGGAGCAGTGGGACGTGTGTCATCGTCAGGACAAATTGTAGGGACAAGATCCTTGAATGTGTGAAGTCAGATTTTCCTGGGAGGAAAATCGCAAGAACAAATTCCTACACTGAGAATTTCATGTCTGTAAAAGACCAAGAGGGATATTTAGGTTGTAGCGGTCATGCGGTTTTCTTTTACTGTACTTACATGTTCCTAGTGAAGGAAAGTGAAGTGTCACAGAAGGCACGACAGGTCACTTTATTTAAAACTAGGTAGTTCACAAATAGAAATATTTACATGTCAGCAGTTGTAACAAAAAGGTGCCTTACATAAATTGTAGAATGTGGTTTTTTTTACTTCCCCCACTCCCCCTTGTCAGCTAGCATAGACAGTGTCAAGGAAATACATCCCTTGAAGAAACATAATGTGGAACTAGTAAGCCTTCTGTCATTAGTTCCAAATCTTGCTGTTCCTTGCAGATAAGAACACAATTTGGCAAATCTGTTCATCTTAACTGTAATGTGCAAAATCAAATGTAGTCTTACACAAAAATATGTTGTCAAACTGATAAGTTTTATTACCTTTAATCAAAGGCTTTTATAGTGTAGTCAGTGGTTTGGTTTTGGTTATGTAAGTTACATAAAGTGCACCATACCTATTTTATTCTCCCCAAATGCCACTCCTGTCTGTGTGCAGCAGTGTAGGTATTGGTGTGTTACTTCTTTTAAGAAGTTTAATTATGGGTAATATAATGATAACAATTGTTCTATTTCATATTTCCTGTGTTTCCCTGGAAATGTTTTCTTTGCTGGCATGTTGAAGTGAAGCTATCTATATTTGCATACTTTAAAAGTAAGTCTGAAAGGACCCGATTCAACTTCTTTATGTCTTCAGTAGGAGTTAGATCAGCTATATATTGCCTAGTTTCATGGTGAGATTCTGTGGTTTTTGAGGTATAGAAAACAATATAGTGGATCCCCCCCTAATACATGCTATAAGCATTGCATTTCATAACATTTGTAACTTGACATCATGTTGCTGCAATGCAATACTGTGTGAAGATCTAGTTGACTAAAAATGTGAAGGAAAAAAAAGGTTAGGGATATGTATGAATTACTTGAGCATTTGAAAGCGTGTCTCTGGGTTATTCTTATTAATAGGCGACATGATATTATGTAGTCACATTTCCTTTCAGAACTTTAATAGCATTAGGCATTATCTGTCTGAGTAGAATTTATGCTTATGGATAAAATACTATTTTCTGATGCATTTAGAGAAGTGCTTAAGGATACTTTGTCATGTTAATTTTTTCTTATTTGTGCATAGTCTGTATCAAATAATGCATTAAGAAAATCTGAATATTAGAGAGAAGAGTATGTTGCTGTTACTAAAATCAATGCAATATTAATGTATATTTCCAACATGTAAAAAAAAAAAAAAGTGCATTCCAGCACCCTGTCACTGGAAATCTCAGAAATACCTGACAAAAAAGTATAAATCAAGTCAGTCTATAATCAGAGGATGCTTTTTCATCTCTTTTTACTTACTTATTTTTAAAAACTTACAACATTCTGTTTAACCGATGAGATTAATAAACTCTTTGGTGTGTTAATGCATATTTTAAGTGGAGGCGAAGACATAATTTAATAAAAAAGGGTTAAAATACTCATCTTTTTTGTTGGTAGAGATAATCCACCTGAATCCTACTGAAATAAAATGAAAAAGGTAACAGCAATGTTTTATTTCTTTATAGAGCATCTGTCACTCCAGTTTTCTCCTGCTCCCCCCCCCCCCAATGTCAGTCCTATTCTGTGATGCATGAAAGCAGAGCTACAAATGAAAACAAAAGAGATGGACACTGATGTCTCATGATGGCTTAAAACTGAGTTGTTATAAACTAGCTGAGAATAAACCAGGTAACTGAACAAACAGAAGGAAGCTATGCCACAGGCTTGCAGGGGGACGTGGTGGAGCCAGAAACTTGCTTGTGTTTAATGTGGAGCTCGATCATTTTGTGATGAGGTTTACTTGGGGCAGTAGAGTTGTGGACTCAGTGATGGAGGAAGTTGCTGAAATCCCGAACTGCTGATTCAGACCCTTTCCTGTGTTCGTTTGGCATTGTAATCTAATACGTAGGAACCTAAATGAGATGAGTAGGGTGTTTTTAATCATCTTGCTGGGGGGGACAGTATTTGGATACTAAACCCATCACGATAATGCTGCTAGTACAGGTAGAGCGCAGCGGGACTAACATTTGCTAAGGTCCTCAAGGAAAACTAGCTACTCACCTGGGAGCACCTTAAAACAGTAAATTGACGTAAATATTTACCGAAATCCCAATATGTGCGACCTGAATACTTTTACATCAGGGAAATGCTAAATCGTCTTTTTAAGGCGAACTACACAAGTAGACCATAATTTCTTGTCACGCTGAGTATTATGTTTCTGTGCTGCAAGGAGAAGGAGCAGGCAAACAAAAACAACAACAACAAAAAAAGGAACAGGATATCCTAGCAACTCTAAGAATTCTTCTCACGAATATTCCCTTCTGTTTCTTACAGCATTTGTCTCTGCTTTGAAAGGCTTCCTCTGCTCTGGCTGACTCCCCCTGTGCTCCCCGTGGTGCAAGGGAGTGCAGAGTCATGAAATAAGACAAAAAGCTCCGTTAGTGATAAGTTTTCATTGTGAAGAATATTATGGAAATGGCTGAGGCTATTCCATATTTACATTTCCTGCATCTTTTCAGAATGATTGGTAGTTGTCTGAGGCAATCTAGGTTACAGAAAAGAATGCAGATGCAGTACACTACAGAATTTGAGTTTTGACAGGATCCAATTCCCCTGTTCAGTGCTGTTGTTAAAAGAATGTGTGATATAGAAGCCTGGATGTTAAATGATAGCTGCTTCTTGTAAGATATTGCACAGGCACATTTATTTCCAAGCGTAGGCGTAAACTTATTTGAAATCAGTGAGGAGTAACCAGCACGTCTGGAATTAAGCACTGATCTAAAAGCTTTGTATTCAGGCTGGGGCTTGGGTGTAGAAGTCTGGGCTTATAATGAAGAATGCCTGTTTTATCATTAGGACCATCCCTAGGGAGAAAAGTGCCATTGTTTGTTTATGCTCTACTTAGAGTCATATTTAGAATAATCAAATAATGGAAAATGTCACTTCAGTATAGGAGAAAGAAAGCATCAAAGATGGAACCTCTTGGGTGTCTCTACAGGACTAGGTGGAAAAATACAGATCACCAGAATGGATGTTTTCCATTTTTGATTGCTGGATCCTGTAAATATTTTTTTGAAATGGAGATAACAATTTCAGTTTGGCTTATTGTAAGGATTTATTCATGTTGCAAATTAATTAATATGGTGGGTTGGGTTTTTTTTTTTCTGATGAAGGCAGGATACTGTGCTTAGAACTGCAGATTTTTGCAACGGTGCACAAGAATTTACCATAGCAGCTGACTGCTCACTGTTACTAGTCATTGTTTCAATTTTGCCTGTTTCTTTTTGTTTGTTTGTTTGGTTTTTTTCAAACAAATAGTAATACTGAGCAGCTATAACTCTTAGGTCTCCCAGCCTGATCAGTGGGAGTAAGTTCCAGCTTTTCCAGCCTTGTATTTGAGCCAGAAGGCATACTGATCACATTCAGCTGGGTCCAGCTGATGTCCTCACTTTCTCTAGTTCTGAGGAAGCCTGTCTTCTAATGGGAGGACATGTTATGGAAATTCTATACATCTCTCAACTGAGATCTGTGTAACTACTAGAGGTAGAAGTTTCTAAGAAGTTTAACTTACATGTTGTGAAACCATTTATAATAATTATTTGTTAGAAGTACCTAAATGCTTGTTTTATCAGAGAGGCAGACAACTTGAAGTGTAGGAAAAGTGTAATAATGATATCACCATTATAAGTCTTGTTGAGAGTCTGTAGTTGTCAAAAACTTGTCCTTTTTGCATTAACTCTGCCATTAATGCTACACTCAGAAAACAAATACAGAAAATATGTCATTTCGAGAGTTGTTTTTTAAATATTCTGATGTCTCATAAAATTGTTCAGAACTCTAATCACTAAACAAGAAGAGAATTTTATAAGTTCTTAAAAGATGCTCAATGTAACTGGTCTGTCTAGAAACTAGCATAGCATTAATTTAGTGATTTCAGACAATTTAACTACAAAAAACATGTTAGGTAATGTTGAAGGTTGCTATAAATAGTAATTACATGCAAGTAGAATACAAGTAAAATTTTTATTACTAAAAATGGTTCTGCTATATACAGTCCATCTAATTATGTGATGATGTGTATTAAGTCGTTAGCCTTTGATGTCATGCTGCCCCTTGAAGTCACTGTTGCATAGTATTTTGTTAGGCTAGCATCTTCGTCAGTGGAATACAGATACCGAAAGTTTGTTAGGTTTTGCTGATTTTACAAACCAGAGAAATAATTTAGAGTCATGGTTATGTAATGTGATATATGATCAGGAACCAGTCAAGGTCAATGAAACTGTTGTAAGAATTTTGGATAATAAATAAGGGCCTTGGGTTCCAGGTAGGATTTACAAAATTGTTCAATTTTACTTGACTAAATTTTCCAAAAGTTAATGAGTTGGGGTGCTTTAATTAACGATTCCCGTGATAAGCTCCATTAGAAAGGTGTTATGTTTCCAGAATATTGAACGCATTCTTTGAACAGAAACAGCACATTTCAAACAAGGCATATGGAATTGTTTGCTCCGTTCAAAGATCTTGATGCTATATTCTACTTTTTAAAGCTCTAGACTGCCTTGAACATACCATTCTTAGGCTTTTATTCAAGAGTACTTGCCTTGAAGTAGTTGACGAGCTGCAGACATTTTAAAAGAGCTCTTACAAATCTTTGTGCTTTAACCTGTGATAATTCCTCTATACCCCTGATGCATGTACTATAGCCAATGACTTAGCAATTCACTTATTAGTTTTCTATAAATAAGCAATACAAATAAAAGATGAACGAAGGAGATAATCAGATGTAGTAAATTTCATGAATAATTAATTTTTTAAACTTCAAGTTCAGATGCTGTAGAACCATAGAATATTGCATTATAGCTTCATTATTTGTTTAAAAAGAATATACTCCTTTTTTTCTCCAATTACAGTGAACAATTTGAGAACACAAGGCAAGACTCAAAAGTGAGAAGGATTTTAAAAAGCTGTCTTTCAGATTTTTGAATAATTTAGTCACAAGTCAAACTCAAACACTTTGGGCCTTGTCTCATGAATTTGGACTCAGCGAAGCTGACACTTGTGTTTATCTTGCAACTCTATAGTCTTAACTTTTGGGTTGTATTCCCTGTGGAAATTTCTAGTACTTGAAAGAATTCCTCTTGCAGTACTGCATGAGTGTTACTGGAAATGGATTCTTGAGAGTTTCATTGCTGCATCCAGCATTCTGAGAAGATGGGGTGAAATAGATCCAAGTCTGTCTCAGGTCTGTTATTGCTTCTCTTTGCTAAAACTGTGGGAGTAGCAGAGGTACTGAGGAAGCTGCTAGCTAATGTCTTTGCACCTGTCCCAAAGTTTCCTTATCAACCGTAGAGTCAAACCCCCGTAATTCTGTAAATACAGATATCTTGCCTTATATCCTTCCTTTGGTGCATAATGGAGTGCAAAGCTTCCAGATTCCCAGTAATGATATCAATTGGATTTTTCTTTAGTTTGTTAAATAATACTTTATTTTCCTGTAAAGACACCTAGAAATTACTGATTTTGTAAAGGATTGAAGGGAATCTTTCCATTGTGATACTTCTTCCAATGAAATTATATTCTGAAAGTTAAATGTGATTTTAAAAGCATTTTTCTGAACCTCAGAAGCTAACCAAGTAATAGCCATAATTTATTCTTCAGCAGAATGAAATGATGGATGGATTCTAGAGGCGGCAAGTTCATTTTTTCAAGTGGCTTTAAAGAGAGGAACTCCCAAGTGGAAGGGCCTTCAAAACATATAAGTGGTTTAGTTCTTTGTTAAAACTACATAACTTTGATTAGCTCATTATTTTTACTTGTTTTTCTTTCACATAAGATTTTTTTGTATTTTGTTTTTCTATAAAAGCTTCTCAGTGTCAGAAAACATTAAAAGACTTGCAACTTAAAGAAATGCACATTAATAGGTACGGCCCTAGAATAAGTGGCTTGAAATATATGCAAAATTAAGAAAAGCCCGATGCAGCTTACAGCTGTTTAAAAAATTTTCTCTTAAGTGTAAGGAAGAAGTCCAATGTACCAAGCATTTAATTCGCCTGAGGTGCACGTGAAGATTTATTGACCCAAGTGATAAGTAATGAAGTAGGCAGCCCTCAAAGATTTTCTGCAGAGAGGATAAATACAAACCTCCAACTGTACTGCAACAACGGAGTCTGTAGACTCAGAATATGTATGGTTGCGTACATTTGGATTAACTTTATCAGAGATGTTTGGAGAGCTTGATAACAGAAGATTCATTCATACAATAGAAATGTACTATCACAGTAAATGTGATACTCTGTCTCTGCAACAAGAGTTGAGACTGAGCAATAGTCTGTCTTTGGAAATTTGTCCTGGTAATTCTTGAAGACATTTTAGCAGGGAATCTGTGGCATTTTTGCGGTTTCTGTTCTGTGAACACGTATGTTACTATAGTAGCCAGGCATGTTTATCAAGAATTTAATCCATATATAATTATACTAAAAAAATCTGGTGCCGTTTCAGCAGGAAGTTTAAAATGTAATTAAAATGTCTGAATATTAGTTATGTTTTCAGTGAGAAATTTTTATTTATCCTTGCAGTTGAAAGTTGGCAGTAAATTAACCCAAAGGGAAAAAACCGTCTGAAACAGATTACTGTATTAACAAGCTGTTCATGTGTGTGTGAAAACCAAAAAACTCAGGCATCTGAAAACAAAATATTGATTTGGTAATCACAGTAATTCAACAAACAAATGGAGGGCTTTATCAATTGACTAAGAGATTTGAAAAGATCTATTTTCATTTTCATGTTTGGTTATTGCAACATTTTCTTCTCCTTATCCTCCTATGAACATGCATTTCCACCTTTTATCCTGGCCATGAAGCTGTGTAGATGTAGGAGTCTTGCTAATCAAACAAGTGCGTTCAGCCTGTGGTTATTGTATTTTGTACTTTGAATTTTTATATTTCAAGTTTTAACGTGGCCCAATCTATGCAATGTCCTTTTTTTGGTGATGCCTATGTGTAAGACATCTCCACCTTTCTTTCTTTTTTGTAAAAACATTTGTGTACATACCAAAGCTGTTAATTCTAAGTAAAAGAGCCTAAAACATGTACTTAAATATTTTTTTGTGAGAGGAATCTTAATGGTCACAGAGAAAAACACTGAGTTGCTGTCCAAAGTCTTGGGAAATGCAGAAAAGATAGATATTATTTCTCATTTAAGCTGTTTTTTGAAGTCTCTCCTGACTGCAGTTGAGAAATTATATGAAAGAAGTGTAAGTCTGCACATTAAGAATTTTACGTTTTGGTGATTTTACGTTTTACGGTTCTTGGTGAGCATATTTGCTGGAATGCAGTTTTCCTTTTTCTAATGTGGTGTCAGACTGACTAGAGACTATTTTGCATTTCAAATATTGACCTCACAAACCTTAATACATCGGTTAATTGTTAAGCCTTCTTACTTACACTCATTAGCAACTTCCAACAAGCTCCTTGAAATATTTTAGTTATGGACTGCCTTTAGGACTATGTGTAGACTACAGTGTGATGAAAGACCTCATAAAATGTAGTTTCTTAATATATTACCCCTATAACATCAACAGATCCTGTTCATTTCATTATTGTTCATCGTTATTCATTGCTAGAATAGCTGAAGTACCATTAGCACTCAAACTGGAAAAGGTCAAAAGCCAAATACTGCCAGGCTCCTACTGATTTAATTGACAGCCATCAACATGTATCACAAGACTCTGTTTTTCAGTAAATCAATAGAGAAAAATATTCCTTTTAATTTTTTCAAAGTTAAATATATTTTTCTGTAATCTGTCCTTTTTTTCTGATACTTGTCACTTTTATACAAAAATGATGACTACTTTTTTTTGGCTAAATCTGCAAGCAAGTGATGGACTTGATGGGAGCTAGATTGCTGCGTACTTCTGCTGTCTTACTTTGGCACTTATCGATTGAAAACTAAAGCTTGGAACGGTATTCCTTCTTTGTGTAGCATGGCAATGTTTTTTCTGTTGTAAAGATTTTACTTTAAGCAAATGTATTCAGTAAAAACATATATTCTTTGTCTGATATGTGGCTCTTTTTGTTTGGCAGGGTAACTCCATCTTCTGAAAATCCCAATGGTGCTACCTGTAGTGTAAGTCAGGGAAAGCCCTCTTTAAGACGAATAAAAGGGAGAATACACAGAAGCAAAAGTCTTGATAGCATTGATTTCTGTGAATTCACTGTAAGTACCACATCTTTTACATTTATCCTATATGAAGTTAAGAGAATCTTGCTAATAAAGCGGTTGTCCCTCTTGCATTGGGTTTCTCTCTGTCAGAATTAGAAAAGGTATTGTACTTGATGTTGTAATTGCAGTTCTGTACTGCCAAATGTTAAGAATGGTGATATTGCTCGTACAGTTAGTGATTCATAATTGTTGTTCTTCAGCAACCACTAGATATAAATTTTGATGTCAGATTTTAATATTGCTGCCTGCATAAGATGAAGAATTAACTGGAAATGGAGTAAATATGAAAAATAGGTTTTCAAATTCTGGTTTTATATTTAGATTTTGGAAGTTGTGTTTAAAGTAAAATAGATTATTTTTCACAAAACCCACAAAGTTATTTTAGTTGTGTATGGCTATAATACAGTACTAGGAAAAGAAATAAATGTTCCTGAAAGATGTGTGTGCTTATAGCACTTAAGGTATCATCTGCGTACTAGCCTTTACTACCGTTAAGCATACTGGTATGTACTTATTTTCTTCTCTGTGGTTAGGGTGTAGATATTTTTGTCTTACAGTTTCAGCAAATTCAATGTGATTATGGTTTCAAAGAATTGGTGTGGGTGATGCTTTCAGGTTTTTTTACACAATTTTTAATTCAGGAGGAGTTGTTTACATTCAAATAATGGAAGAAAAGAAATTGTTAATACGCAAGAGTATGGGACATGGGGGTAGATTTCCTGCTATTTATACTGTTTACAAAATATTAGAATTAGTCCTAAACACAGTGTGTTTTCAAAAATATTTTTGCTGGAAAACCATTAAAAGTTACACCTCTCAACCTAACTGGGGGGAATTTGGCCAAAACAAATTCTATTCTGGGAAATTAATACCATGTACTTTAGAAATACTAAAATAATGTCAAAGAATATGTTAAATTATAAACTGGTTATTAAATATGAGGATGAAAGAAGATAGGAAATACATGCTGTCTTTAAAATGTACAAATCAATGGTGATGTGGAGATATTGTCTGGCATTACATGGTAATATAAACAATATAACTAAATTGCTCAGGTGCAATTTGGGGAAACATCCTTATCCAAAGCAAAACAATGGTTTGAGTATGTTGCATCATTTGGTGTGATGTGTTTTACAGATGATGGCAATGGCATAATTGGTATTTTTTTCTCAGGACTGTTTTGTTTCTAATTACGAAGTCTTGTAGTGCCGTCTTTGGGACAAAGAGCTGCTTGTTTGCTGTTTAAGGAAGTAATGAAATTAGTAGCAAGGATTTGAGACTCAGTGTATTGTATGGTGTCCAGATACTTCTAGCGGTGCGGGTGCTGCAAAGCCGGGTCCCATCGCTGGGCAAACACGAGCGCAGCGAGCCTGTGCTCCGAGCCGTGCTGTCAGGAGCGCGCACTGCCCAGGTCAAAGCTAGCTTTGGTGTGTCTATGCAAACTGGTGTCACACCAGTGATACTGGTGCAATCGTTATCTTCCTGAAGGTTAACAATTCCCTTAGGGAACGAGATTACTGAAACAATAATTTTAGCTTGTGCTATATGGGTCTTCATCTGTGTGGTCCTATTAAGGAGTTTTATCTAAATCTATCTCCACTCTTGGGGCCTTCAAAGAAAAAGAGATTATAGCCAACGGTAAAAAGAATATCTTGCATGCCATAGAACATTTGCAAAGAGATTTGAGGCAGATAATAATGGGGCATGTCTGTTT
This sequence comes from Anarhynchus alexandrinus, assembly GCA_008711295.1. Classification (NCBI taxonomy): domain Eukaryota; kingdom Metazoa; phylum Chordata; class Aves; order Charadriiformes; family Charadriidae; genus Anarhynchus; species Anarhynchus alexandrinus. Next base: position 6,883,958 of record VUYV01000008.1, on the reverse strand, counting down.
CTGTAGCATACAAATGTGTAGAGTATGTATATGCATAAATTCATACATTAATAACTAAGTATTGATAATTAAGATCAGGAAAGGAAGCTCACTTTTTATTCTGAGGTCTCACATTAAAGGATCATACAAGTTTAAGCAGCTAAGCACACAAATCGGTTATAAATATGGATTTTCTTGTTGCTACATAATTTAGAATCACACTGAGATATTTCTTGATATTGTATAATGGTTCTTGTATTGTTTTAAAATTGTGATTAAAAATACATCTAAAGAAATAATTGAGGAAACGAGTATGCCTAAATCTTCCTAGCATGCTCCCAGAACTGAATGTTTTTCATGTTAAGCATCTTTTTCTAATAAGAAAGCTCAGGCACTGGCAGATAGAATAAAATTGAAAATAGAAGATTTAGAAGTGAGAAATTCTACACGAGGGGAAAGAGCTTTTTAAAACTTTCTCTTAACAACTGTTTTATGCTGTAGTATATCCATTTTAGGCACTACAAAGATGAAAAGTTTCATGTTTAAATATGTAGATAACTTATATGCAGACAAACTCCAAGTAATTTGAGCATCCAGTGAATTGTTGGCTTTCTTCATTGTGTAATGAGATTGAGATCTATTAATAATTCTGAATATTACTGATTTCACTTTAAAATAAGTAATGCCTATGTGCATTAGCAATGTAAACATTTTGGTCCCTATCACTAAGCAAATTCTTACTGAAAACAAATCCTAACAGCAGAAAGACATATAAAAAAAAAAGTTATGCTTTCTTTTCTCGAAGTGTGAAGAAATGTGTCCCTGGTGGGAAAGTTTTGGATTTCCATGCAATATATACAAAAATTCAATACATGAGGATACTGTACTCCTGGCTTTACTGGGACTTGAGCTGTGGCAGGGGAGAAGTTATGGGAACCACGTTAAGCTGGGAGGCTTATTAAAAAAACAGGGTTATTCTTTGCAAGGGAGGGGATAACCAGGGAAGAGCCTATTGCACGTGTAGAACTTCATCAGAGGCCAAGGAGTGACTTGGAGGGTCTACCATGGGCGCCTTCAGGGGGTCGTCTGAGATGAGGGTGTGCTGCCAAGTTTCTTGTTTACCACCGTTAACAGAATCTGAAGTTTGTGATATTAATGGCTTTTAATTATACCTATGGCTCTTAATATGGATGATATACCTACTAATGCTGGAGAGGTCTTTGCCTGTAAGCCCTCATTATGGGATGGCCCTGCTGGTGCAGTGACTTAGTGCAAGCCTTGGGTATTTGTGAGAGACTGTCAAAGCACAGGACTCCTGGTTGGTGCGCTGCAGACCTGTGTTACCACCCCATAGCTGGCTCGCACTGTAGTATCCTTAACCTCCTTGTAGGAGGTATAAACTCTCCCTGATTACAAGTGGTGGGAGGCTGCAGGATTACTGGCAAAATCTGGGTTTTATTTCTTGGTGATACTTTTGCTGTCTTAAGTGAATGATACTGGGGTTTGTAATAGTGATGCCTCTCGTTACCATTTTGATAAGACAGCAAGCGAGAAGATAAAGCAGTGAAATAATGTTAAGCCACAGGGTGACAGTACAGCAGCTCCCTTAAAATGTGCATCCGTCTTCAACTTCTCATGTCCTTTTTCTTTTCCTTATCCTCTCCATGTATTAGTGCTACCAGTTAGACTAGGAACTGTTCCCACAAACTTAAATAAAACCTGTTTTATTGCCCTTCAGTTCTTCTTTAGGAAGTATCATCCTATGCTTCCTCAGATATTAGCCCTTGAAATACTCAGCTTTAGTGGTATGTAAAAAAAAAAAACCAAACCAAAAAAAAACACACACCAAAAAAACCCAAAACAACTGTATTTTTTGTTGAAAATTGGTAAATGGTTATCTGCAACCCAGACATGTTGCAGAACTCCTATTCCACATTGCAGAAAACTTGGGAGAAAAGAGAAAGAATATGATTATCAGCTGTCGGAGAAAGATGTGGAATACATACTACCCTGTAGAATGAGCTTGTCATACTAATGTTCATTACATCTGTATTTTAATGTTTATTACACCGAAACAAACTCTGGCTTTGCACAAGCTACCCTGTGTAGCAGTAGCACTTTGGAGTCCAATTCATCGACAGGGATTTTGTTGTACTAGGCATTGTGCAAACACAAACTGTTTACTCTCAAGGATTTTACAATCTATTTATAACAATAGGTAAGATGTGACTAACCTTTGATTCTTTAGCTGCATATGGCTCTCCAGCTGTTCAGGTGCTGCATCGGTGCTAGGGCTTCTGAAGGTCATGGTGGGATGCAGGTGCATTTGGGACAGCCCTACGTGATTGAGCGCTGGGGCCGCTGGGGAGTCGTCATCCTCATTTGTGTGTAAACTACCGTGGGAGTCTGTATGACAGCCCCGAGGTGTTTGAATGGATCTTGTGGTTGCTGACCATATGACAGATTTTGTACGTGGCTCGTAGTGTGACAAACATTGACCACCCCTACAATGCGCTGGTGCAGAGAAATTGTTCCCTTCTTTCCCTAGGAGACAGGGATGATATTTTGGCTCATCTCATGAACTTTAATGGAGATGGAATGTCTAAGATATCTTCTTTTTCATTTTTAGTATTGTAACTCTTTGATTGCATTTGATAAATTACTAAAATCAGCATTTCAGACTATATGTTTAAAGGAATGTGGACATAACGCTTTCCTGCTAAAATCGGCCCTTGTGGACAAAGGAGCTCTCCTTGGAAATTGGAGCACTGCAGTTATTTACAATATGAACAAGTCCAGTTCTGCATGTTTTCTGGAGGCAGCTGGTGCTAGCCTGCTCTCAACAAACATGCACGCAGCAAGTTTCCAGTTAACCTGCAGTCATAGTGAAGCAGATAATCTCCAGTGTATTTCCACTTGCATCAGGGTGGAATTCCAAGGAATAATTTTGCAAAATGTTATAAATGTTGTAGAGATGCTGTCTTCTTTTTTTCCCCTCACTTTTCCATTCTTTTCTAGTCTTCCCTTTTTCCACTGCATCTTTTTGTCTCTTCTCACCCTGTACTGTCCACAAAGTGAATTTGGCTAGAACCGCTGTGTGCTCCTGCTTTAGAGGGTGGTAGATATAAGCATGCAAAATACAAAAGTAACACAGTAGGGCGGGAGGTTACCCAAAAAGAGGAGAAAAGAGACACAACTAAGTACAAAGGGCAGTCTGAATAAAGCACCATGGAATGCACGACAAAATGGAAGAGGCAACAAAAGAAGAGATAATCTGAAAGTGAGAATTAGCTAAGGCGTGATTGCCCTTTTTTAGATAGGGGATGCACATGTTCACCTGTAACGTTAATTTTTAGTTCACTGTAGTGAGTATTATGCCATTGAGTGGGTATGATATCTTGTATGCTTTCTTGCAGAGGAGATGTAGAAACTCTGTATTTCTGTCTGTGCCTGGCTGCTCTCATTAGCAGGATGGAGTGATTGACCTCGCGCGCTCTCTGTGGGGATACGTGTGTGCCCAGCATGCTCTGTGTGCGAGGAGATGCGTGTGCACCGGTGTGCTCGGAGAGCAGCTGTGGGTGAGCCTCTGTACAGGATTTTGCTGCGGCTGCTGTTACTAGGAGTTTCACCTGCTTTATAATTTGTAATGAAGTTTCAAAGCTGTTTAGAGGCTTTAGTGATTAACTTTCACGGATGTTTGTGATGACATCCTTATTGCACTTCCCCAATCTCTTTGGTAGAGTTTTAAAGCACACGGCAGGCTGAAGAATCAATTTGTTGTTTGAAATGTCCTTACCGGTACGTTGGGTAATCATTGCTGTTGTTAGTCCCACATCCCCAGTGAAAAAATTAATAATAATCATAACAGGATACTGTACTATACTGCTTAACTAGTTCATAGAGCACACTGCTGAGCAAGGCAATCTAGTCTGTACTAGAACAGGGATTTATTGCAGTTTCTGCTTTATGTAATCTAACCCAAACTCATCTTCCCTTTGAATCATCTTATAAATGGCTTCTGAGGTGGTAGATGTTATTCAGTAGTTTTATTTAAAAATAATTAAAAAAATAATAACAATCAAATTGTTCTGGTTTTATACTTTCATTTGTCTTGATTTTTCCTGCTGATTATTTTAATTTGAATATGTGTCTGCCAAACTAGTAAAATGATAAATAAATAATAACACAAATGATACGTATCAGTTATTTCTTAGGATGGAGACATAAGAACACTGACATTCTTTAAAAAGTCCTGCAGGTATTTTAATTGTCTCTGTAGATGTGGAAGGAAGAATTCATTAGCACAGCTGGAGTCTTGTGGATGCCCTTAATTTGTTACTGTTCAGAGAAGTGTGGTTGTTATGCAGCTGTTTCTGAGAATTAAATCCGCTGTGGTAGCTTAGAGTTGCTTCATAATATTGTTGTTGTACTATGACTCATTTATCATAACAATAATTTAATCTATTGATGGATATATGAACACAGCACTGACCTTATACAGTAGAGCTGGTTTTTTAACCTAAGATAGTTTAAATGTTAAAAAATTGTTTTATTTAAGCAATTAACACATTTTACAGTTAATGAAATGAAAGTACTTTACATCTTTCTTTTGTATTTCATTTGTCAAGTACATAGAAAACAATGCAGAAAAATAAATATTACTGGTTTTAACATATATAGTTAATAGTTCTAAATACAGGAAAAAAATCTTTTTTCATAAAAAAAAATCTAATTGGAACAACTTTTGAAATATAATACTGATGGAAAGAGAAAAAACTGCAGGCTTTTGATCCAACATTGTAATTCCTCTGGGAAAGAGGAGTATATTTTCAGCATTGTTTATTCTGTCATCTTGCTTCTTATTTAAAAACAAATCCAAAGTTTTATGTAAGAACTATTCTAAATGTCAAGGCGAATTATTAAGTCTCAAGCATAACACTAGGTGAAGCTTATGCAGCCTTAAGATTAACCTAAGGATGTTAACGATAAATGAACAAGTAATTTAATTTGCTAAATTCTAAATTGTGATTGACCTTGATTTGTGTTTCTGAATTGATTCTGATTGATTTATGTTTCTGAATAAATTCAGCACTCCAGTTTAAATCTACCAAGGATGTTAACTGCATAATAGTCATTATAGTAGCAACTCTGTTTATATTTATTTTTAATTAGAAATATGTTTTTGAGCGAGTACATTTTTTTTTTTTAAGGTTATTTCCATTTCTTCTCAGAATGGTGTTATGAATTGGGGCAGATGGAGCTGTGCTGAAATACTCTTTGGCATTCGTTAGAGTAATACCTGGTTGATTGCTTCACCAACATCGTACTTGGTGTATGATTGTGACTTGTCAGGTCTCATTTCTTAAGAAGATGTTGAAAGATATGCAGGTCATTGTATAGTTTGTCTTTAAATGATATTATATCAGATCCCTTTTGTGTGGTTGTATAGGATGCTAGCGTAATGTATACAGTGGCCATATTACAGTGCCTGTGCCGTTGCCTTCCAGTCATCTGAAGCCCCAAGCAGGATGAAGGTCCAATTGTTTGTCCTTCAACTAGCCCAGGGATCCAGGGAAGCAGAGAGGTGATTGAGAGCGACCACTGGATTCTGTACGCATCCACATGATGATCAACGTTGTATTAAAGTCATTTGATGGGATGACTCAGGGAAAAGAATAACATTTGTATAAGCTTCTTTCTAATGTGTTTTTTTCTGAAAATCAAGGTTTCTTCTTATAGATTAGATACCTTAACATTTTGTTAGGCGTTAAATATTTATGCAGTAAGTAATTGTTTCTGTCCAAAAGAATTTTATGTGAGTGAATCTAAACTGGTTTTGAGTCTAAGTGCATTTATCTTTCATGCCAGAAATTCTTCACTGATTTAGAAGTTAAGATTATATTGCTCAATTTGTTTTCCTGTTATTGATAGATCTTATTTGTTTGACCTTTCTCCACTGTTGTGCTCAGAGAGGCAGACCGGTTATATATCCGGAAACAATGACTGCAACAATTTCTGTTGCAGGCTCTCAGCCTTGTGCTTAAAAATAGCAAATAACAGGAGTGTCAGTGTGAATGGTTTTTCGAATATATCACTACAATGTCTATGCTGAGAATTTTAGTAGCATATCTGTTTTAATATTTTTATTAGGTGGCTGTTTTTTTGGGGGAGGGGGCTGGTTTGTTTTGTTTTTTTGGATTTTGCCAATTTTTTTTTTGCCTTACCAGAACTGTTTCCACTTGGAAACAAGAATCTGTGAGTGATTAATTCTAAAGGTCTTTACATTTTTTTTTTTTATTAAAAAAAAAAAGTGATGGTTTTGCTTGCAAAAGCTACTTGGAATTTTTTGTCGTGAAATACATGTCTAAATGTGGATACCATTGGCAAGTCTGCAGAGATATAATAATTTCATGGAAATAACAATAATCCTATAATGCAAGCACAGTCAGACTCAGCATGCAGTCTTTGGTGGGGCAGAAATTTTTCTTGCTCCTTTTTCCATGGAAAAAATTGAAATGTTTCGCCTGACCTTCAGGCATTAGTTTCTGTTACTGGCTCGGAAACAGGATCCCTTGGTCTGTGCCTGGCAATCCTGCAGGAACCCTTCTGGTTAAGGATGGCAATATTAGTATTCCCCACATGCTTAAAACTTGTTTGTGCACTGAAATAAACAGAAGAATATTTTCTTCCTGGAATATGGGAATGCATCTACATGAAAACTCAGAGTGTCTTTGTAACTTACATGCAAAGACAATAGCCACAGTTAAAATTAAGGTCTTCAGGTTTTCAAGAGTTTTTAAGCAACGAGCCTTTCACTACATGGCATTCTCTTAATGTGCCCATCTGTTGGTATTCTCACCAAGCAGCATGCCAGTCAGACAGGCCAGCTTGGTATGGAGGTATTTTTGGGGTTTTCCAGAGGAATAGGTACAAATTTATTTGTAACTGATGCAGACAGAATGCCTGAAAATCTTGCAGCCATACTCAGTTTTGTTTCCATAAGCCCGAAGACGCACTTAGTCAAATATTAAAGGAGAAGCTGAGAGGCAATCTGGGCAAGATCTTGATATATATTTGGCCTCAGTAGAAGGTCTTCGAAATTTTTTTTTCTTAAATTATGATAGAAGAAATGTTAATCAAGGAATTCCATAACTGTGACTTAGATACTCCAGTCAGAAAAGCTACCAGAACACTCTCAAAGTGGGTATTTCCCAGCACTAGGTTATATTTCTTTCTTTACACTTTCAAGAAGGTCTTTTTAGTTACACAGAGAGATGAGACCATAGTGTGAGTTCCTAAACAGCTGCAGAATACCTCTTTTTAAACTCAGCCATGCTCAAGGTTATCTGCCACTATCCAGATGCTGTTGTGCATATCTGTCTATATAAATTAATAAATATACATGTATTTTATATATACGCACACATGCCTGCACATTGCATTTAATATACAAAGTTCTACTGGTTAAGGTCACTTTTTGTCAGCATGTTCTCTACAAAAATTTTAGAGTTTTGTTGACTGAACTCTGCCTGTCAAATTATACCGTCTCTGCCAGTAGCAAGCATCTCCAAGAGCAGGGCCTGACCCTAAACAGGCAGTCCTTCAACAACAGTTGTAAAATGTCATCGTCACCCTGTCAAGGTCTGCTTTTACCAACTCTTTTTCTTTGCTCTCTAGAAGTCTCGGTGGGTGCTCAGCATTTTTTCATTTATTGCTCAAGTAAAATATTGCTTTTCTTTTAAACGTTCTTCACGATTCCAAATAATTCTCCATCTAGCCCTTTCCCCATCTTTGCCATCCAAACGGCTGAGGAGTGTGCCGAGGCATGCAACAAAGGAATTTGCCTTTAGCAGATGGTTTATTTTAAGAGGATGCACCAGTACTAATGTAGAAGAATTGACAGGATACTCTCAGCAGTCAAAAAAGATTTTGAAACATGGGCTGTAGCATAAGGTTTTGCTGCAGTCACTGGAAAAATATTAAAAAGAAAGAAAATGTTGTTAAAATAATGGAAATATAATTCTATGCGTTGGAAGTTGAAAATGAAGTACATTCCACCCAACACCTAAGTCTTCAACCTAAATGCAGAATAAAATAAAAAAGATTGATTGTACGCACCTTGGAATTCAGACTGCATGAATTTGCAAAACTGTGGTAGCAAACTTCTAGGAGAATATTGGGGTTTTTTTAGTCCAAAGAAATTTTTTATTTGTGAGATCTGGGGCTGTGAATGGAAAACAAATTGTTTATAAGCTGTGCTTAGACTGAAAAAAGAGTTAGAATGCATTAACGGAATAGGGCAGTTAGCGTGGGCTGGCTCATCGTTCTTGCAGCAACAAAGACACACTTAGTTTGCAGAGGTTCTGGTTTCTTTTGGCACAGATGTCCTTTTTGTCCTCTGGCACAGTTTTCCTTGATTTTTCAAAGAAATATTGGATGTTTGTTGCCCGTCTATATCTAAGAAGAGCATCTTGCTTCTCCCACTGGTATAATATGCCTTTGCTTACTGCTCTGCAGTATTCCGTGAGGGAGCATACAGGACTGGATAACCTCTAAAGAGCAGCTGCCTTTGGATATTTGGCACTGTTATTAGCAATATACTATTGGGATCAGAGGCTCCTGTAATAAATTTAGCAATCTTGGCTGCACTATCGTTATACTTATCTAGCACCCCTCAGAGCTAGAGAATTTGAAAAGTACATATCCTATTCTCACTGTGGTGAATGCCACTACATGAATAGGAAGCAAATAATAAGTGTTTGTATTTTTTATGAAGATTTGACATTTAACTTTTGATATCTGCTGACTTCCTCCAGCTGTATACTGTGTTGCCTTTCATTGCCCTTGAGGACAGCCCAGGGGAAGGGGGCTGAAAGGTTGTTAATGACAAAGAAGGGGAAAAGTCAGCAAGGAGAAGATATATTCTTGGAGCTGCCCAAATGTTCAGAAACCAGAGAGTGCTTTCTGAACCTGCTCTGAAGGTAAATTAGGAATAGGCAATACTCAAGTCTGAGCTTTTCAGTGAGATTTCCTGCAGTTCTTCAGAAAAAGGGAAAATAATGAAGTCACATACTCCAGTGTAATGTGGAGATCATACAACATAACGTAACTACAAACACAGTTAACTTTCTCCCCCTCTTAAGAAGCCAGCATGTCTTATTCTCTGGGCTGACTGATGAACGTAGAATAAGATGGTTCTGTATTCATGTACATCAACATTGGATGCTGCCTGAGGCATTTCAGCTGCACTTTTTTAGGTGTATTTTTCCATGTGGACAGTAAAATACTGCTTTGTGACATCATGATTCATTTACTCTCACGAGATAGGGATGTGAGCTCCCAAATGAACAATCCCTCAACAGCTGTGTGAAAGGTTTTCACAATTTATAACTGGATATGCAGTCTATATTCTTTTATTCTTAAATATATGATCCCTGTGAAACTTGGTTGACCAAATTAACCAAGTTTGACTACCTTAGTTACCTGCCAGTGTTTGCATGATCAGAGGAATACATGCTTCTTCCATTCTCTATCTAGAAGGTAGTACAGGGGTGGCCTAAATCAGACGTCTTAATATTGCACTGCCTTACTAAAAGATCTTTCCAGTAACTGCATACAGTATTTCCTCTGTGTTCACTGGCAACAGTTTTGGGCAGTATAACAAAATGGCTTTGGATACCTGGATGATCTGTACTGAATCAAGTACTCGCAAAGCAGTAATGCTGCAGGGATGCAAGCGCCCAGGCTGACCTGCCTTCATTGCTCTACTTCGTAGCAATTCTTCTCTGTGTTCGCAGGCAAACTAGAATGAGTTCAGACACATGCCCAGAAATGTGATGCATTAATCCAAAAGTTCTGCAGCCAGACCTTTGTAATCTCATACTTGCATTATTAGTCTCCTCTGAAGTATCTGTTTCATGGATTCAGATCTGCTGCCGGGCATTCTGTGAGGGAATCTTGGAGCTTTAAGGTGGGTGCACGAAGAAATACAATTTGGGATGGAAAACAGACAATTCTTTAGAACAAGTGCAAAACTAGGAAGGTAATGGATGAGTCAGGAGGATTTGCTGGACTTGATCCCAAACACCTAAAATTCCCTGACAGGAACTTCATTTTTTCTTCTACCACTGCAAATTTTCCATTTAAGATAGTACTTAGAATGGTGCCTTCACTCTGCGGAGTGCTCACTAAAGTGGTAACAAACAACGTGCTGTTATGTCTTCCACTGATGCACGCTGTCTTGTGAAGATACACTGGTACGGGCAGCGATTGCAAGTGTAAGTTATCAGCAAAGCAGTATAAGTAGCTCCCCGCCAGCAGAAATTTTTCTTATAAGCTCTCTGATTCTGCTGGTAGTCTGGGATTTTTTGATATGGAGATTGTGTTCTTTTCAGACCATACCTTTAAAAGGATCTGGGATAAATTGATGGGACTAACACACTACGCAGGTTTGGGATGAGGCATTAGGTGTCCTTGACTAGATCATACTCCATGACTTCGAAAAAAGACCAGCTGAAGATCTGCAGTTTTATGTTGCCTCTTAACAATTTTCCTTACTCAGGGGTTACAGTGGGTTTTGTGTTAACAGCTTGTCTTCTGTTCCTTCTATTCATCTTCAGCTTTTGTGGTTCTTATGTATATTACAGTAGTACTTAGAGCCTCCGTTAGCATTAGAGTCCTGCTGTACCAGATTTTCCACAAATGCAGAAGAAGATTCAGTTCTCTAAGCATCAAATATAATAAAATGTGTTTAAAAAAAGAAAACACTACAGATATATCAATTAAAATGAGGGGAGCCCATACTATCACTGTGATGATAAGCCATCTGTACCTTATTAATTTTATCTTAAGCAAAGCACTGCATATAACTGGTTTAAGTATTTGCTCTTCTACCTCTTCACTTTCATGCAAACATCCTAAGATATTAAATATTCAGCAAATTGAGCTGGATTTGTCCTGAAATCACTTTTTGTGAGGGCCTGTAGTTACTCTGGTGTTAAAGCATGGACACCCATACTGCCTCTTCTGTGGCTGCTTGAATTAGAAGTGGATGCTCAGTATCCCATCAATGGGGAAAACCGTGTATAAGGTTATTAGAATGGAGCTCACTGAAATGAGGGATTGTTGGCAGACCAGAATGAGCAGGATAGATGTGGGATTGAACAAAACAAACATGCTGTAGGGGAGCACATGGGAGGAAACTCAACCAGTGTGTTTTCACCCAAAGGACGTACTCTGGAATGTGTGTTTAAAGGCTGTATGGTCTTAGTAGAAATACCATCAAGGAAACATCTTAAGTGAGAGAAAGTACATTGAGAGGAAAGAAACAAGAGTAATATCTCTTTTTTAAAATACTTTTTTTAAAAAAAATCTGATATTTTCATCATTTTGTTTATGGTTGATAATGTGATATTAGAGGAGAGAGTATTTTATTTTAAGATTATGGCAGCAATCCCAAGTCTCACATAAATATTGTGTTCACTTGTTATGGTGCAGAGAAAGCGAACAAATTTCAGCAGAACATCTGAGAATAGAAGTGGCCACCTCCTTAATGCGAATGTTCATCTTCTGGCGGTTCCTTGCTGATGAGGAACAAGATGACCAAAAGAAGAATGAGACCCATTAATTAATAGATTTTTATGCTCCCTGACTAATGAATGAGCCTGATCTTGATAGTGCTTTAGAATGAGATCCAACTAAAGATGACAATTGCATCTAAACATTACCTGTGAAGATGCTCAGCCTTAATAAGAGTTGTCATCATAGCAACTATTGTTATTGGATATACTTTTGTGTTGGGGCGAGTGTGTGTAGTGGGTTTCATTCTCGTACCAGAAAAGTTTCTGATGCCTTTCTGATTGAAGAGGTGTTAAGGAATACAGGGAAAAATACCAACTGGTGGGCAGTAATTACCTTGCTGCTTATGAGTAGAACCCTAAGGAAGTACAAAAATGCTAAAGCCTCCAGTCTAGCCAAGATTTCTCTGTGCGTGCCATTTTTCCTGCAGATAAATTATATTATTTCTAATTGTACTGAGAAGGAAAAACAATCTTTGCTGTATAGCATGTATAAAAATGATAAAATGAATGCAGGGATGTATACCCAATTGAAGGGGCTTTTAACCAAATGGAATGGAATCTAAAAACTAAACTAAAATCTTAAAACAATCCCTTTAACACAATGCATTTTCATAGTCATTTTGGAAAAACACCAGTAGGGTGCATAGTTGGGCTACACAGTGCTATGGTGTTGCCATTTACTATAGTTTTAGTCCAGCCTTTCTGATGTGTATGGTATGGGTTTTTTACGTTCTTCCTGGGGAAGATTTTCACTGATCCCCTCCCTTGTAACTGCAGGAAAAGCTTTGGAACTTGGTCATAGTAGATACCAAAAGCTCAAATGAGAAAGGATGAAAAAAATTGCAGACCTGAAAAAATGTGAAAGAAACCCAAACCCTATGCCTTTTAAGTCACTTATGACTCACAGCTTGACTGACTGAATTTGGCAGCATTTGTGGTATTTTGGGTATATTTGTGGAAGCCCACAACAGTGAGTTTTGTCATCCTTTGTATTTAATAATTCAACGCAGATTTTAGTCTTTTAAATTGTTGGTGTCCTTTTGAGATCTTTTCAGGAGTGAGAGTTAGCTTTGAATTACTTGAAAAGTATTATTAAATAGATTATGTAAAGAAAGTGTGATCTCCTTTGGAGGTTTTCTATCCTTTAATCAGGGGCAGAACGCCTGGGAGCAGGGCCAGAATTAAGGAGCTGGCAGGGACTGTGCATCCTATAGAAGAGGGAAGGGAATTTGGAGTCTAAACCTGAGCAGACAAGGGGGTGGAGGAGAATAAGCCAAAAGCGGGGTGTGCAGCTTTGAGGAGAAGGGGCAGAAGCAGCGGGAAGTAAGGCGTACTGACAGCAGCCGCTTGACCAAACCAGACTGCACCATCTCTTTCACAGCTGGAGTCAACCTGCGTGTGGTCTCAGAGTTGCAGTCCCCTGCCCTTGTCCTGTCCTTAGGGACAGCACTATGCAGAGCCGTGTCCCCACATCATTGTCTTGCTTCTGCCCCCTCTGTGGCAGGTCCCTTGGGACAGGGTGGTGGGCACGCAGCCCCACGGCGGTCACCCTCAGAGAGCCTGCCGCAAGCCTCTGACTGCCCCTCCGCGCTACTCTGGGCCCTTCGCCTACCGTAAGGGGGTTGGAAGAAATTGAGGATTTCAGCCTTGTTTTGCGTGAAAAATCATCATCTAATCTAGCTGCTAGGGCGAGTCAGCAGAAATAACTAAATATGGGCAAGATTTTAAGTTTTTGGTATGGAGGTGAATCAGCTGCAAAGCTTGGCAGGTCCAAGCACCTGAACCCTGGTAAACTGTGGTTTTATTAAATTACAGAAATTAAAAGTTTGACAAAGATTTTATAAGATTTTAGAGAAATTATTCTGACACTCAAAGGATAGACAACCATCTAAGCCTACTTTCTACTCTTTGATTAAACTAATTAAAATGCATTTGAATATAAGGTAAACTAATCTTTAAAGATGATATTAAAGTATTGTACAGTAATAATGCCTTATGTCAAAAGACATTTTATGTTATATAAAAAAACTCCAAACAGAGCTCAGATAGTTTAGCTAGTTCAACATCTGAAGCAAAGTATTGAAAGGTCATCAAAGGTAAGGTGTTATTAACTTCTCAGAGTTGTGTGAATTTTCTCCAAAAACCAGGCACTGAAATTTAGTTAGAGGTAAACCTGTTTGACTATTGGCAGAGCACTACCAGAAGTAATATAGCTGCAGTCATTTCAAATGCAGAAGGTGATCTGTCCTGGGCCAGTCTCTTTATATGAAGGTAAAGACTTTGAACACAGTGCACAATTTCCTTTTTTGAAACATTTTTTTTATTCACTCTGTAAATATGCTAGACAAAGTTTCAGTAAACAATTACTTCATGACCCATAGGGACAGTTTCTGTGACTTGCTCACACTTTGCTTTGCTATGATTTTCAGTCTGTACAATTAATCAGACGAACTTACAAAGCAAGTAAATAATACTATGTTGTAATGAATCACTCTTGACTTTGCTTTTTGACCTTTTTGGATGCCAGAGTATTTTTTCTTCAAAAGGCACATAAGAAAATCCTGTGACTGCTTTTGAAGAGCCATCCCCAGCTTACTGTACCGCTAAGAACCACCAATATCACAGTCCATGAGGGATCACGTCAAGTAGGTTACAGAGCATCTCACATCCATTGCTGCTTTCATAACTTCCCATTGAAGGCACTTGAGACATACCCTGTGATACTACAGTAGTGGTACATAGTGATTTATACACTAGACTACACTTCCTTGTGTCTCTTTTCCTTCCTTATTTATTTTTTTAACTGTTCCACATTTGCAGACTAATCTTGTTATGCTTTTAGTGACAAGAGAAACTTCAGAACTTTTGACAATTCCTTCGCTGTGCAGCTTTGACAACTGGAATTAAATGTCTAAGTTAGGCTAGCCATCTTTTCACAGTTGTGTGTAGGCTAAATTTAAATGTGATGTAAATCGTATTGCTATGTCAGTTTGAATGCAAGGAAGAAATGCAGTTTTAAGCACGAAAAGGAGCTAAAAGAATTGATGAGACAAACTGTATCTTACCTGATATCACCTGTAACTTTGTGGACTTATCTGCCTGTGTAAGACAAGGTAACGTAAAATAAGGTGTACAGACCTCACAAATACAGCTTAATGCTGATCCCTATAAAAAAGCTTTTGAAGAGAATGCTTTTACTGCAAATGAATGCTGATGTGCGTGATAGGAAATTTATTGTATCACAAATAATCTCCTCACAGAAAAATAGGATCTGAGAAATGCAAAGAATTTGTTAGTATATGGTCAAGCGTTTCTATAAAATAAGTAAGAGTATTTCCATGGGGAAGCCTACTGGAGTTTTCTTAGTATGGGCCGCTTGCTTTCCTTCTCTCGTACTGCTGCATTATCTCCCATTCTCCAAATCTTGTGCTAATTAGCCTCCTACCTGCTTTTTCCCAATGCCAATTCTCACTGTCTCACACCATGTTCAGTGTTTGAATCCCCTTCCTTCTGTCTTGTGCTGGCTGGAATCCATCTCTCTGCATGCTGAATATGTTAATTAATTTTCTCGTACACTGGACTGATATATAAACTTGGTTTATCTAATCATGCATATGGGTCATGTAGTTTCTTGCAGAATACATGTACTTTCATATATATTCTGTAATAACACGGGAAAATTAACTTGAGGCCATATCTCCAAATACATTCTTCATCATCCCTAGAAACTGAAGGTGTTGGGCAACCAGAAATGCATCGTGAAGCAGTCCATTTCTGGGTGCATCCCTGCTTTCCTTTCAATGCAGTCACAATGTTCTCTTTGAAAATGGAGGAATGTGCAGGGAAGGGAAAGCTATAAGATTAGCAAGCAGTGTGATAATATTCGAAGTTAGAACTGTTCTACTGCGAAGTACGTTGCAGGACAGAACAATAGAAAGCATTTGTATAGAATATATTGTACAATGCAATACACTGCATTTGGGATTACAGTGTCTATGTAAGGGATCATTAGCAAATGACCACTTTGTCCCTAAGGAAAGGTACAGTCTCTGCTAACTAGTAAATACTCTATTTACATCATCTTAATATCAATGAGGGTAGAAAATGGTAACAAACATACTGATTAACACAAGTACAACTTCCTGTCTGTGAGAACGGGTGGAACCAGATGCTGGAGATGTTTCAAGTAAGCATAGGCATAAAAAGCTTTCCCCTAAATAACTCCATGTTGCTTTTATTTCAAAAGAAATTAGCTTAGGCCTTAAGCCAAAGTTTTAATACCCTTTTCAAAACCATTGACAATGTTTTTGTACTCTTGAGGTGCAAATATGTCACCTCTGTTGTATAAACAGAGAAGAGACGAAGTTTCTGCCCCTCTGGCAATGAGTTCCATCATTTAACCAAATTTTAAAAATGTTGTTCTTTTTATGATTTTTTTTTTACTGGTTTTTGGAATTTCAGATATTAATTTATTAAATCTTCTTTCTGGTGATCTGAAACAAAAATCTAATCTTTGTACCCATCATGAGAACACACCCCTTTGTCCAGTTGCAGTCTTTTATCTTTCTTTGTAAAAGAGATTTTTCTATGCAGTCTTGTATCTTTCCTCTGGTTTTGCAGTTCCCTTTTTAGAAGGAATGACACATAAACATAGAATTCAGGTGAAGACCCACTATTGATTCCTTGAGGAAATTACAGTGTTTTCAGTGCTGTTTTCCATCCAGTTCCCTGGGTATCTTAACATTGTCTTACCTTTTTCTGGCATAATGAGCAGATGTTTCTGCTGAGCTTTCTACAGTTAAATCAATGGTCACCAAATGTATTTGGTCTGATATGATTAATTTAGAGTTCTTGTAAATTTTTTTTTTTTTTAGTTTGCATTACTTGGTATTTTCTAGCATTAAGTTTTATTTGTGTTTATGCTGCCTGTTCAGCTTGATCGTTCAGGATTTCTGAAACTTTTCATGACATTTTGGTTTGGACTTGTGAGTTGTTTTATGTCATCTGTATATATTTTTTAATTTACTACTCATTTCTGTTCCTAGGAGATTTAGTCAGAAGTATGGAGAGATTTATTACTGTAGTGAAAATCAACCATTTATTTTTATTCTTCACTTTCTAGCCAGGTTTTGACCCAATATGATAATATTGTATTGGGCCAAAATGTGCATTACACATTAAAGGTGAGCATTTAGCAAGAGATCTAAAACATTCCTATGCTATATACTACCTCAGCACAAGAAGATACCTCTGTTAAAATCACAGGTTTTAAAAGTTTCAATTATCTTGGCTACCTTTGAGTTTTTCCATGTTGTAAAGGATTCCATTGTCTATTCATTCCATGTGCCAAGGAACGATATATTGCAATATTTTTTTTATTTTGCTAGCAACCATCAGACCTGTAACCCTGTGAATGCACTTCACAAAAATGAGTGCATCGAGAACCAAAGTGAGGTATCTTGCTCAATAAGGACCTTTCACCATCTCATTGGTTTTGTTTCAGCTGCTCTACCTTGCTTCAATGGAAAGGAAACTGTGAAGAATAATATAAATGCAGAGTGAAATGAAAAAAAAAAACCTGCCATTAATTGAATAGAAATCCTTTACTTCAATTTTGTCAATGCCTACTTCTAATCTTACTTTGCTATTTTCGTCTTTTTATTGCCATATAGTTTTCAGACCTCATTAGTCCTATCTTGCTTCACTTTTAATAGCTTTTCTTTAAATCCATTAATACTCTAAATGGGATTAATCTTTCTGCTGTCCAAGAATCAGATGGGAATCCTCACAAGTGTATTGTTACAATTTAAAAATCAGAGTATTACGCCCACTAATATGAAATGTGAAGTTTCGGTAATCATACCTCCCTCATGTATGTGAACAGAGGTGTCTGTTCAGAAGATCTAGCGTGGAGGTTAGAGAGCAGATAAGTAAGCTGTTTTGCATCCTCCCTTTTTCGTCTTTGTCCTTTGGACCGTGCTTTTGTGGAGGTGTGTTCTCAGGTGTTTGCAAAAGAGAACGCAGTAGGACAACTGTATGGGTAACTAGATTTTCACAGCTTGCTTAGTGTATACCACATCTGCAGGCACAGCTCAGGACTTCAGGTGCAGAGCACTACCATTTGGTTTGGTGGGAGGAATGTGGTATGGCCACAGTAAAGGTTCTCTTGCCCTTAGTAGGTTTGCAGGGTTGCTGGTGCTTACAAGTAGATCTAGCTTGGAACCTCTATTTATTCTGAATATATCTTTAGTACAATCATAAAAGTAATGAGAAGATGCTTAGTTGTTGTTTTAAATGGTTGGGTTACAGGAAATCTGTGAAACACTACATTTTTGAAGATGTGTGTTTTAATTGGGCCAGTTGGCTTTGCTTTCACCAGCTTTTTGCAATGTGACAAGCAGCAGATAGTATGACTGGGAAAGACCAGCGAATTTAGAAACACAAAGCTGCTGACTTGCAGTTACTGTTTGCCAGCAGGAAGGGATTTATCTCATTACTTTTCCCTTGAGGTCTAAGCCCATCCCACACACATACCAGAATATTTAAATATGTGTAGAAACTATTCTCAAACCCTTTTGAATCAAGTTTTCTCTCACCTCAGCTGGCTTCGTTTCTGTATCTTGGCCTCTGTCGGGTTCCCGTGTTGAACTTGTAATTCTTTCATTAGTGCTTCTTTAAGGAAAACTGCAAAATCTGCTGACACACAATTTTGTCAGCTGTAGGAGTAAATCTTCTTTAAATGTCAAATTATGTTCCAGGTACATCGCTCTTAGTATCACTTCAAAGCTGAAGTTCACGTTGTGTGCTGGAATGCATCAGAATGCATGAGTCATGAAGAAACCTGCAGACTATCTTTGAAAAAATTATTTATGCTGTGTCTCTTATTCTGAACTGTAGATCTGAGAATGCTTTAAACAAGGTTGAATTGTCTAAAACTGTTCATGGAAGAAAACCAGGGACCTAGAACTGGAAGATAAGAGTAATTTCCATGACAAATAATTCAGAGGAACTTCTGAATATTTCCTGGAAATTTTTTAACCTTTGTCTTTTATCTCCATAGAATGTAAGATTCCTGAAAACACTAGTGATTTCACCAAATACATGTACTTGGCTTGGCTTTTGAGCCAAATCTGCTGCCTCTACATTGAGAGTTATGCAACTGACTGGTGAAATTCATTTGACTAATTCTTTCTCATCAAGGGTGAAAGGTGCGATAATAATTCAGTTTGGAAGAGAAGCATGCTCTGGGTTAAACACACAGTAGCTCATTGAAGAATGAGGTACCATCACAGATAAACACCACCTTCTTTGGAGTCTTCTGTTTCAGCAAAGTGTTTTCTTTCCTCACATTGAATTCTGTTTGATGTTGAGGAGTGTAAAGATCTCTGTGATGTGTTGTGGAGAAAACAGAATGTGTAACATCATATGGTGATGGTAATATAATAGTTACATAACAAATCTTTCAACACCCATACATGTTACCAAAATTGTTAACACTAGAGTTTAAATATTTAGGTTTGTTATTCACGTTTATACAACACTCCGTGGATACTGCAGGTGTCCCTTCCTGGTACGTTGAGAGAACTGAAAGGAAGGGCGGCTTTAAAAATAGTAGGATGGGAGCGTGGCTGGGTTGGATGGTGACCAAGCATCTCAGAAGGCCTTTAGTGACTCACAGTCTCAGCTGTCTCGGCACTGCCATCCCCGAGCAGCCGCTCCCCAGGACAGCCACACTGCAGACCCTGTGATGTATCAGAGCTGACTGCAGCTGCTTCAGAACTAGATGTAGCTCAAGAGCCACACGTTGGTCCCTCTGGCATAGATTGTTCAAGTTTGTTACGTCTTATGGTTGTTGGATGTGCTGTACGGTTTGTTATCCCACTACGATATGTAGGTATTACAAGGCAAGAAGCATATCCCCGTGAAAGAATACACGTGAGTATGAAATATAGATACTTCACATTTTTCTGAAAATCTCTTCATGCATCACTCCGATTCTACAACAAAAGTTGTTTTCTGAAGTTCAACTTCTGTTCTTAATAGACATTGAGCTTTTAGGGATGAATGCTGATTAACATGACTGACTTTCTATGCAATTTGTTTCCAAACCAGTGTTTTTAAATTGGAATTTATTTTTTGTGCCTGTGCTATGTGTAAGGTATTAGACCTTCACTGTTTTTATTTTATGTCATATCACACGTTTCTTCTTTCACTATAACAGCAAAATCGGTGTGAAAGCATGAATCTCATGTTCCTTGTTCCTCCATTTAGGGCTTTGATTACATCATAGATTTTAGCACATACAGAAGACACACATGCTGAATACTTTTCTGACTGTGAATGTCTTTTTGCCTACTGCCATCACAATTGCCTCATGTGCACTTTTTTAGTTGATGCTGATTCTTACTGACCTTAATCCCTCTTCTGAAGAGAAATGCCTGTCGAACCTTGTAATACTGTCAAAAAGCATGAAGTTCAGAGAATCATAGCCTAGTGATGGAAAAGTCCTGTTAGGTCATCCAGTCCATCTCTTGCCAGCACAAGATTCTCCACAGGGACATACTCTGTAATGCTCTGCCTACTCAAGAATGGTATGTAGTTCTTCAGCTGGAAATCCGAAGGTTGATCCATTGTACATAGAGATGTCCCATTGCAACGTTTCTTCTCTGTATTTGCTTTCACCTGGAGACCATTCATGTAATAACTGATTGTCCATCCAGGGCATCTACACGTGTGTGGGGCTGTGGTGTATCATATCCAAAAGGCAGGAATGAAAACTGGCAAAATAACAAAACGCTACCAGTGTCTGAAGGGACACGTGACTGAGCAGACGAGCATTCTGCTTCTGCACTGGCAAGCAATTCTTGCCAAGAAGCTGAGTATCAGTGACTGTGTTTATTAGTTTAATAGCATAGCAGCTGTTTTCTCAAGTATCCCAACATTCTATTGGGTAAAATGTTGAGCTTAGCAAAGCTGTATATTTCTTTCAGGTTACCTGACCTAGAGAGTAGTATGGAAAGCTGTATATCTGACAGTAGAAAGTCCTTTGTGATACTGGAGGATCTTAAGTAAATGATTATGGATTGATATTCCTGAAATGCGACCTTGCTGACAGTAGCCTCAAGTGAACTGTATATATACATCTCACAGTCTGTATATTTAGAATGAATGTAATATATACATATTAAAAGTTGAGAGTTGGATCTTTACCCTGGGGGGGTAAGGCTTCTCATCTGCTACAGACTGTGTTGAGCAGAGGCTGGGGTTTGGAGCTCTTCATTTTGGAGGCTTTCAGATGTGTATTTGTAATGGTCTGTCTTGAACTAATAAAGTGTTTCTCAAGGAACAGCCCATAAACCTGACACAGGGTTTGGAATTCAGTATATTCTTTGGGGCTGTGAGGAACAGTCCGTCAGACCTCTCTGGCAGATTTCTAATCTGTACAGCCGGTCATTATATGCTTAGTTTGTAAACTGTAGGTTGTAACCGTACGCTAGCCAGTCATGTGGCAAGCTCTAAGGACAGTGGCTGCCTTGAATTACTATTCATATAATTAATCCTTAAAATAACTGCCCTATGTAAGGAAAAGCTTTAAAGGGATATCTACAGTATATTTTTTTTTGGTAGTGGTTTGATTCAACTGCTTAGTACAATATAGGAAAATAGTGCTTTAAAAGCTTAGAATTTACGATAGAACATATAATGTGCCTCAAGGTGTGCATTTTCCTGTTACAAAAACTGCAAAATTTTAATGTTTTTGTACTAGATATTCTAAAAGTGAAAATAAAAAAAAAATAGTGAACTTAAAAGTTAGTTTAATTGTGCCAAAAGGAAAAATAGACATCTTCGAAACTTGTTTTTCTCCAAACATCTCCTGAGAAAACCACGTCTACCTCACATTGCATCATCAAACTAATCTGTTGATGAGAACTGCCTCTTACAAGGTCCTTCAGGACTGAATTCTTTGAGTTTCTGAACACTGAGCAGCATAGCTCGTACAGATTTTAAAAAGGCAATTCATATTGAAGGCAAATTTTTAACTCTGTAAGGAAATGCTGGAGTAGATACAACTATTGAAAATATCTCTTTTAATAGATGTGTGGTGAAATCTACGTATGCAGTCCTCTTCTGAATTTTGGGGTGCATTGTACTATGTGAAGTATCAGTTCTATGTTCACATCAATATGACAGGTTCTACTCTCAAAATTCTATATTTCAATTGCAAATATCAATTTTATTAAAAATCCTGTATGGAGAAAAGTATCATGATGTGCAGAGCAAAGAGCAGAATTGAGACTAAGGGATGGTTTTGCAAGTGTAAACTGCTATATCATATGAAGTATGGAAAAATATGTAGATGCAGAAATCTGGGTTTTCTTAAAATATTAACTTTATCTGTATCATTCTCATCAGCAGAAGAAACAGAAAGATTAAATGAAAAAATATGCTTCGGGTTGAGCCATCATCAAAAAGAAAAATTTTCTTTTTTCTCCCAGATGGGATTTGAATTTACAGTCCACGTGAAAAATGGTAGAAGCGGATAGGGTTTTGAAAACTCAAGTCCTTGGTTTATTATGTACTCTTAAAACTTTGAGAGCAAAGTCGTTACTTGAAACAAAAATGTCATGTAATTTATGAAGTTAATGGAAGGTAAAACTTCTGACATTCCTTAAATTTTAATCCCTCTGCAGTGCATGTGATTTCATGTGATCTCTCGCCCTCTGAGAAACTGCTTCATTATCTTGCATAACAGTTTGGCAGATCTCCATCTTTGCTCTGCTGAATAAAGGAATAGTGTTTCTACAGAAACAAGTTTGAGAATTTACAAGATGGAGAAGGAGCTCCAGGTTTAAAATCCAGTTTTTAGAAAGCCAAGCTTTTTTACTGGAGCCATGTTGCTATTTAATGTTATAACAGAGGTATTTTTGTGGGAGCTGAATTTTACAAAAAATTTTTGCAAAATATTTAGAAGCGATTTTCGTTCCTAAAATAACAAGCTGGTACTATTTTCTTTTCTCTTTAGAATCAACACTTTTAATGTTGGTTTAATTACATTTTGTAGTTTTCAATTGGTAACTTCATTCTGGTCTCTTTTCTAACTTGTGCCAGTATGAGCAGGATCAGAAGCAGATACCTGGTATCATGACAGTTTTATTCTGTTGTAGAGCTACAGGTTTCTTTTTTACCCAGAGAAAGATCCTGTTCATATTGTATTACCTAACCTCTGTTTCTACAGGGTGTTTTTTTCCTGTACACAGTTAAATTTAAGACAGGGCACTTTTTTGGGGGGGGAAAAATCTATATTTAAGACGCATAAAAAATCTGGACCTACAAATTTCAGTTCAAAATTTGTCTTTTGCGCACAAAGAATTCCCGGAGAGTGGCTGAAGTTGTGTGGTTTCCCTTTGCAGGGGAGGAAGGCTGCAGGAGCTGCCCCTCTGTCTCTCTGCTGTGCCGAGGGGTCTGAGCCCCGTGTCCAGGGTGACGGGCACCTACAGGGACTCACTGCCCGCAGGTGGAAGGGTGCACCGGGCTGTTGCCGGGCTGAGAGGTCTGACAACACGTGTTGGAAAAATTCTGTGCAAGGGCCTGCAGCTTCCCGTGGCATTGGGAATTTAGAAAGACCCTGTGAAAAATCACAAGGAAAGACACAATTTCTGTTTAGTTGGCATTGGGATATGCAGATAGCGCTCTGTACTTTGCTTACTGTTCGCTTTTTTTTTGACATCAACAGATTTAGCCAAATATAGTTCATAAGTTCAATTAATATCCTGTTATTGATAACTGTAATTCTTAAATGCCAGATTTTAAAGGAAGCATGTCCAGTTTATGCTGCAACTCCAAACCTGTGCTGTGACTCCTGTTACTTCCGAGATCTAATTGTAAAAAGAAGCTGTACACTCTTTAGGTCTGAAAAAAACAAGGCACTTGGCTAAAGATTGTTGTGTATGGGCGCATGCATCTATTCACGCCTGCGTGTGTGCATGCATGGAAACTAGAGGTCACGTGGATTGCCTCAAAATGCCAATCTGAAAATGTTTATTTTACTAGTAAACAAATCAATAGCAATTACTAAAGCTTTTATTAGATTAATAATTTACACTCACGTAATGTCATTGATTTAGTTGTTGTGGATGCACTTGAAATCGCTTCAGCTGCACTTATATAGTTTTAATTTGATGAATTAATGGATGAATCTAATTCCTCAGAGTGTTATTGAAGTTGATTTAAATGTGTCTACACTAAACTGGATATGCAAGTAATTTAATTTAGAACACTACAGCAAAATAATTCATGTGTACAGCTGTAGCTGATACTTCTGTGTACACTGTCTTCAAAGCGGCGTAGTATCAATTCCTGTTACAGTACTTCTTCAAACTTAGTGCACGACCAAAGGAGTGGACAGCTTCTTTCAGTCCACAGACTACCCTAAACTTTATCAAGTAGATTTAAAAAGACATTCTTACTCTGATTTGCTGTGTTCTGGTGTAGAAATTCTGTCCAAGATGTGAGTGCTGCCCTGATGACAGCAACCCTTCCCTAAGGAGTCAGCTCGTTCATCTGAAATAACTGTATTCGCTATTGAGCCAGTAAGTTTAGCCACCTGCATAGGCTTTTTGTTATCTATAAAGTAATCAACACACACAACACTCTTCAGTTATTGCTGCATTAGCTGCTGAGTTGGAAATTTCATCTGCCGCTTGGGAAGAGAAATTTAAATCTTGAGAGAAATTAAGGGATTTGTACTCCTAATTTAACACTTGATTCTTTTGTTCTGCTAGACTACCACAGTAAGTGAGTAGTCCCTACTATGAAATGGAGTAGAAATAAAAGCCCGTGAACTTTAGCAGAAAAGGGTAGGGAGGAGGTTTGTCTCTGTCCTGGGAAATGGAGAAACAAGGCCCCTTAATACGTGTTTGAGCGGTGTATTTTTTTGCTACAGCAAAGAGATGAGCTTACGCACAGCACTGTTGATGAACTGGTGGTGGTGTCCTTAGGACACCAAGGAAATTTCTGTTAAGTAACAGTATCCAAACTTGCCAACATACAAGTGATGTACTGGTAGTAAGACTGGTCTTTTAAACCAAGATAATTTGCCATTGGCTAAAAATAAAGTTTATAGATATGACAGAATGAGCCCTGGTGGAAAAACATGCCGTTGGGACCCACAAAGGCTGTAAACACTTTATGATATGTGCCAACTCCATTTAGATTTTCTTTTTAAAAAAAGAGGGGACAAGTGGATGCAGCAGACTGATGTAATATTTGATTTACACTTTATGTAAAATAAGGGATTTTGTGATGGACATGTTTCAGGGCATATGATGCCCACTTAAAACAAACAGTTCTGACTGCAGTCACGTTTAAAAGATAAGCCAAAGTTGTCCTCTGAGAAAAGGTACGTGGCTGTGAACAGTGAAACTGAAATTTAGCTTATGCATGTGTTACATTATTAGTACAACTATAGAACTACTGAATGGAAATTTTAAAAAGTTTCAAAAATTTTGTGGTTTTATTTTATTTTGTCTGTTGAGTCCACTTGTGTTTTTTCACTACAATATTTTTTCCTAGGTAAAATCACGAGGGAACAAAGTGCAGATAGTTTAGATGAGTTTGGGGTGAGGTGTGTTAAGCTAGTCAAGGAAGTAAACATACTCTATTGTTTATTTTCAGCAGTGAAATATACCCCATGGAAAAGATTATTTTACATTCGTGGGAGCAGTTAGACTAGTGCTTAGTGAGCTTTACTACTTGTGTTTCTACTTTTGATCTACTTTTAATCGTCCCACTTCTTGTATTTATCACAAATGTACATGGATTGAAAAATTAAAATTCTTGCCAAAAGGCAAGATGCCACCCTTAAAAGTAGCTTCTGTCGGATCTGTCAGTTGATAACTGAGTAACACATGATTTTTTTTCTAGGTCATTTGAGCATATGAGGCAAAGATCTTGCTGATGGTGCGGCTGGTATCTTTGTCCTATAACATCTTATCAACTACAAGATTTCCTTCTTAATTTGACTGAGGTTGAGTGAAATAGTCAGGAAGTACAAGGCACGAGATGTGTATATGGCATACTGAGGAAAAAAGATTTTTAAAAAAGCAAGAAGGTAGTCAAGGGCTAAGAAAATGTGGTTTTGAAATGAGACAGCATGGAGAAACAGACTCTAAAATTAGATAGGTAATAAAGTAATGCTCACAGCAATAACATTGATTAAAGAGACTGAGAAACTGCAAGACCCACTTTTCAAAAAGCAGCCCTGTGTGGAGTAAAGACAAGGACTAACTTAAAAGAAAGCACAGGAGACAAAAAGTTACCTTTCTCTATTGCACATTTGACTTCAGTTGAGCAGTGCAAAGTATCTCTTGAACACGTGTTAGACAGTACTTCCTTGCCGCAAGCCTTTATCCATCTTACATATACAAACCCGATAGAAATCCCATTTAAAAACAATTATTTAGAAGGCTGTCCTTAAGTAGAACCATTATGCAAACCAAGAAATACCACAGATTCCTGGCATTCTCCTCCATTAGTGCTGCAGCTGGTCTCTCCAAGCTCTGTTCAGGAGGGAGAGGAGCTGGGCAGGGCTGTGTTTCAGTCTGTGATGTACTTGCAAGAATGGTGAAATCGTTATTACCAGCCTGCCAAATCGAATCCTGATAAGGAAAAGTAAACAAATCCAGCCAAAGTAGAAAGGTGACTTTTTTGCTTTCCCTTTATTATTCCCACAGGGAAGGGTGGAGTCACAAGGAATAATAGTATGTTTCCTTTAACATTTAGAGACAAGGTGATTTCACTAGCAGAGTAAATATCCTACGTTCCATTAACGTCTTGCAGTTTGTATTTCAGAGTGGTTTCAGAAGTGGAAAACTCTTCATTGAATTTTAAGTCATAGCATGTCTCTTTATGGTCTTTGTATAAGAGAATAAATAGAGAGTTCAGTTACAAAAATTATTTTCTAACCTTTAGATTCTGATTGAGATTTTTACTTTTGTTTGAAGTTTTAAAGCCAATTATAAAAGTGCTGTTGTGTCTTAATTTAATCACAGTGATGATCTCTAGACACCTTTGTAGAAATAAATAAGGCTTACCTGACATCTTTGAATTATAAATGGACTGTCCACTTATTTATACAGCTGACACTTACAATCATCTTCCAGGATTAGCGGTTTCACATAACACTGCTAATTTTGTATTTTGGTTTTAATTGTAATTGGCTGTAGATAGTTTAATACCACCATGCCTACGGGCCTGTGCCAAATTCCCTCTGGCTGTCAGTGAGATTCTGTGGATATTGTGGATCCAGATATTTGAATCTTTAGTGTAAAAGTAAATGTCAAAGATATGAAAATGCAAAGGGCCAGATTAAAGTTCCGTAAATTTTGGTAGAACTCAAGGAGTCTTACAAGAGAGTTTGTTCAGTGTGTGTAAGAATGGCCTGGTGATACAGTCACGATTCCCCAAGCAAGTAGGAAAACGTTGTGTTAATAGTGGTCATTTTCTTTCAGTCTGCTCAAAATACGTCTGTAAGTTGGAGGAGGTCAAGCAAAATGTTTTATTGGTGTCTCTGCTTCCCCCCCCCCATTATTTTAGTCTCTTGAGTTGAAGCCCTATTTCAGTTTGCAGGTGCCTCCCCACTGTTCTGTATTCACACACAAGAGTAGAGGTTTTTAGAGATGTATTTGCTACTCCCACAACGATGGTCTATCATGAAGTATTATGCTTTCCAATCTTATATAGAAAGTATAATGTACATTCCTGTCCTATAAAACATGGCAGGTTATATATGTTAGGTAAATATTTCTAACATTTTCTAAAATGATATAACTTTCTTTCAGCATGTGTACTTTTAAATGTAAAACGTAGGAGACAGGGCTTCTGTGCGCCTTATTTGATTTTTAAGAACCATGTTTACATTATATGGTTATTTCAGAGGAGATTTCAAAGTATCATGTCAGAGCAGTCCTAGCACGCACTGCAGTTAGCTGAAAAAAAAATTAGCTGGTATGTGAAGCATTCTTTCAAAGCATTTTTCTTGTGATTTGTCTTTCAATTGGCCGTTCCTCTTGTGGAATTATTCTATAGTTTTAATTGAAGAAGAGTAAGAAATAATACTGTTCTGTTCATATAGTGGCTCACTTGCTGAACAGTCACAACGTTTGGAGCCTTGCCAGTTGGTTTGCCATTGGAGGAAAAAGTTATGATCTAGACTGTAGCATACTTTCAGAAAGTGACTTCGATTACCTACCAGTCAGTCATCTTTATCTTGAATGAAGGTATCTACAGATGGTGAGTATGTAATCTTCTCCTTCAGCCCAAGTATCAGTAGCTCAAGAAAAACTACATCAAAATCTACATTAGATACAGAAATTGGGAAAGCAAGCTCTCTTCCTGTTTGTATGAAACCAATTTTTTATATCTATAGTAAAGTCTTTCTTTGGAGACTGAAATTTAGCTATATGTTAAGGAAAAACCCTGCTGAAACAGGGTGGTACAGTGCCATCTAGCAATTTCCAGCTTAGTGGTGTTTACTGTTGTTTGCAGTGAGAGACCTCAGCTGGTGATAGCATCTAATTGTGCGAAGAGCTCTAATTGTATGTTCCTGCCCTGAAGAGTTTACACAGTTAAATATAAAAGATGGACAAAGCAAAGGAAGGAAACACGCAAATAGTTGTCCACAAGGGCAACGAGTGAACTAAGAATGGCATCCATCCAGGATGCCACTGGACCTCCAGGCCAGTGGTCTGTACGCTAAATGAGAGTGCCTTAGGAAAAAAAAAGAAGTTGAGGGAGTAAACCTGCTCTTTTACTTTGAGAGGGTCAATACACAAAACCAGATTAGAAAAATCTGGTTTTGGGTACCGACCTATCTCTTTTAGATGATTGGAAGTAGAATATCTCTGGCCTTCCAGATGCACCCCCTAGATTTAATTCCTGATGATTTATGTGTCTCCTATAGCATATATATATATCAAGATATATTAAAAAAGCACTGTCCAGAGGGGACAGTGTTTGAATTCAGTTTTTCTGGAACGTTAGAAAAATCCTCCAGATGGCAGAATAACTGCTTCAGTGTATATACAGTAGATGGGGGTGTAGTTGTATCCCTCACTAAAAAACATTCCTGGTTTTGAATTGGTGTTGATAGAGTAACTGATTTTTTTTTTTAAAGCAATTTTGATCAGAGCCTGTGGGAAATTATGCAGTTTAAGTAATATCTGCTTGTGCTGACTGAGCACCTTACCTTTGTTCTGTTCTTAAATAACTAAAAGTCAGAATCAAACTTACTTATATATGGAGTGGCTTAAAAGATTTCATTAGCAATAGAAAGAAGATGGATATAGTAGGAGGATGTGGGATGTTTCCAGGTCATGTTTCACATTCCATTTATTACTGCCCAGTGCAGCAAGAGTGGTAGGAGAGCTTCAAAATGTAACAGAACTGTGAAGCAAATTCTGTTTTGACACTTAGTTTTTACTTAATGCACTGTAATTGCCCAGAAAATTAACTCTTCCTTCCCTTCAGAAATCTCCCCTGCTTAATGTCTTGTCAATAAATCTGTGTGGAACCATAAATTTGATACAGAGTCTGTCACGTGTGCCATCTTCATAGTTTTTGACTCTTCTTGTGCCTAGCATCTGTCTCAGCTTCTTCAAGACACATCTCTGGAGAATTCATAATCTCTTTATATTTGCAGGATTTCTCATTCATTATCCAGTAATGTAGACTTAAATTTCAATAGAGAAGGTTGTATTGTGAAATTACTAAATATATTTCAAATTTCTTCTAATACAGTTTTGCTGCTGGAGGCAGCAGGGGAAAAAAAAAAAAAGAGATTTTTGTAACTTTCCAAGTCCTTACAGATCATCAGCATATATGCTGCAGGTAAGTGGTAGTCCATCCCCCCCAGAATGAGGGTATTGATGCCGTTTTGGCATCTTCATTTTGGCTTCTTCATTTGTGGAAAGGCAGCAGATAGATGGATACATCCTTCCACTATTGCTTCCAAGTCCTGCAGGATGGTAAATGATTTCTAAAACAGCATTTTGATAAATAAAACATGAAATACTCTTGAAAGATGCTTGTCCAGACTTCTCCCTTGTTTAAGTACAGGGTTTGCTCCGAGAGGCATTTTGACACATCTGGATGCACAGCATGTTCGCTGAAGGCAAGCAGACATGGCAGTGATAAGGGACAGCTGGGTCCTGCTGGCTCAGCACACTGGAGGCTGCCACTAAAATGCTGACACTGCATCGTGACCGCAGTTCCCAGGTGATCACTCCATTGCCTGTGACATTAGAAATCAGCAGAAAGTTGGCTGAGGAGTCATTCATGCAAACTCGGAGAGAGAGAGAGAAAGCAGAAGAGAAACCACAGCTGATTCTCTGAAGAAGAGGCAAATCAGTGAGCCCATTACAGAAGTTCTGGTCAGTGCATTCCATTCCTCAGATAAAGTTAGGCGTAAGGTCAGGTTCAGGTATATACATTCTATCAATTGCTATGCCCTGGCATCAAGAAATATGAAAAAATACACAATAAATTTTATTTAAGCTCACATAACTTGTATAAAAGCATAGGTCTTTTTTCGTATTGGCTCTCATTCTCTCTATCCATTTTTATCTTTTTGCTGATTCCAGGGCGATCAGCAAGAGGAGAGGAAGGAGCACAAACTTCCATGTGGCTTATAGGCATTATTTATCATCTCAGTATGCAGGTTTTTTTTCATTGGTAGAAAGAAAAATTTGGAACACTTGGGCAACTCAAGTCCTTACGTAATTTTTTTTTCTTTTTTTTTGCTTTACCATGGGTTTTATAGTTTGACAAGTAAAAGTTGAAATAAGTGCAGAAAAGAAGAAATGCTCATAAATATTTTTTAGGTTAATGGCATATTACATTTAGTTAGAGCACTAAAGCAATTCCAGAGGGTTTTCATTTGTTCAGAGTTCTAAGCCTAGAGTTAGGCCCTGGGACCTCATGCTTGTACATAGTTTGCAAGCTAACAGTAAATATGATTGAAAAGCGTTAATTCCTGCATTAATTTCAAACAGGCATGTATGGTTGCTTAAAATATCAACAAAAACATCGTTAAAATGAGAAATCACATTCTGAGACAAACAATTTTCTCTGTTATAGAGCTGGACAAAAACAGGCAAAGTGTGTACAAAGTGAAGTTTGCCCTTGGCATTTTTTATGTTTAATCTAAATTAGATGCCTTGTCTGCCAAAATACTGCTTTAACAATTCAAAATGAAAAGCTGTAAAGTGCAATTCTCTTTTAAGAAAATAAGTGTTTGCCAAAGGAAGGCTGTTAATGTGTGCTGCTTACTATGGGGGGGGGGGGGGGGGGGAAATCGCTGTATATGCTGATTTGGCAAAATAGTTAAAAAGGTATTGTCTTTTATTACACTGTGTTTTAGCAAGATAAATCTACAGTGTATATAGTATCTCAAAATTAAGATTAGAACTCATTAAATAGTACGTAGTTAAAAAAATTAAAAACCAGTGACCATATACTGTTTCCTTTGTGACTTGTTTGTGGAAATGGCACTGAATGGTGGCTGTGCTGTATTAATATTAAGTATATGATATATTGCTATGTAAATGAGATTATTTAAGCATGGAAATCTCCATATCTGTCAATATTTGGTAGTTGTAAACAGATACTTGGAAAGAAAACAGGAAAAACCTTTTAAACTATTTTGAAATGTATTTTCTTAGAAAATACTGTTGTAGATGTGGAACAAGAGAATTAAATATTCTGCTTAGAATTCTTGAATTTTTAAGGCTTAAATTTAAAATGTAAAAGGCAGGCATTTCAGTTATTATTATATGGATTTTAAAGTGGCTTTAGTCATCACCACGATCACAGATGACAGATGCAGAGAGGGCTGCAGGATTTTAGCAAAGGATAAAAAACAGGTCAGAACAGGAGGGGAGTGAGTTAAACTGTGTTTAGATAAGCTGGATATATGCAAGTTGGCAGTTCCCGATGGAATTCATCCTAGACTACTTACGGAAGTAACTGAAGCAATCTCTGAAGCATTAGCAATTATCTTTGAAAACCCACGGAGGATGAGGGGGAGGGGTCCCAGTGGTCTGGAGATGCGCATAATACAGCACGTCTCTTTACACAGGAGAGAAGGAAGAGCTAAGGAATCGTAGACAAAGGAGCTTCACTAGTATCAGCAAGATACTAGACCAAATTGTTTACCAACTGGTTTATAGCATCTTGAGGATAGTAAGGTGGTAAAAACATTGACCGTACCTTTGTGATGTACAAATTGTATCAAGGCAAGTTCCTTACTTTTTACAATAGTTCAGTAGCCTGGTGGAGGAGAGAAGAGAAGGTCCAAGTGGTGTTATATATCTGACTTCAGCAAGGCTTGGAACACAACTCCGTATAGCATTCTGATTAGCAATCTAATGAGGTAAAAATAGAAATCCACTGTTAAACTGTTCGAAGCAGCATGCTCGGTATACTGCTGTCAGAAAGGGTAGCCGGTTCAAAGGGGGTTCGGCACTTGTGCGTCCTTCCATCCCTGTCAGGACAGTTTCCATGCACAGTTCGTGTGAGGGTGCAGAGTATGCTTACAGAACATCTGGGTGATAACAGCCTGAAACTGCTTCTAAAACATGGGAGGGGCAGGTTGGAATTTGAAATGACCTTGATTAATTGAAGATATGGTCTGATATCAATAAGACATAGTTCAGTAAATTCAAAAGCAGATGAAGAAGAAATCAGATGCAAAACATAAAATGAGGAATAACTGGTTGGCAGCAATAATGCAATGGATGAATGGGCAATTGTGGAGGGCTGCAAACCGAGTGTGTCAACAGTGTGATGCTGTTTCAAAAAAAAAAAGCAAACATTGTTCTGAAATATATTCGTAGGTTTGGCAATTTCAGATGTATTAGTGAGACCTCCTCTGAGGTCAGGAGTAATTATTCACTTTTTGGCTCTGCCCTTAGGAGGAAAACAGATAACTTGGTGTACAGAAGAGAGCAGCAAATATGGTCTGTTTAGAAAAATTTGCTGAATGGGGTTTGCTAAACCTAGAAAAGGGAAGAACAGAATAAACATGAGTTTTCAAATAGGTAAAAACTTGTCGAAACATAAACAGCAACCATTGTTCCCCAGGACCACTGGCTGTAGGATGAGATATACAGTGCTTTGTTTGCAGCAGGAGTGACAGACACAGCTCAGCTCAAAATCCATCTTTTTGTCTTAAATCACATTTAAGTGTAGTCGTGAACTGTGGTTTGTGCTGAGGTACACATGCACGGGCTGTGTTTTGGAGATTTTTGAAAACAATTCTGAAAAACACCTTGTAGGAGATCTAGTTATATTTATCTTGACTCTCTGGGAGAGAATGGGCTAAGTCATACAGAACATTTTAATGAGATGAGGGCTGGGTTTTGCTCTACAGCCTTACCTGATTGTTACTGTACAGTCTTGCCGGATCATTTGCTGTGATCGGGTTAGGGATGTGTGGGGCCAGCAAAGACGGCCGTGAGGAGGGCAGCACCTCCAGAACAATTCCTGTGACTCGCGCCTCGCTCCTGGCGACTCCTTGGGAAAAAGGAGCGGACCTTGGCCTGGGTGAATTGTCCTTCAGGCTGTCAATCAAACCCTACTGGGCTAGATGATCTCTTGACGTCTCTTACAGCCTCTAATTCTGTGATTCTCTGGTTATTTAAATGTCATTTTCTGTGGTCAGACTTACAGGCTAAACCAGCAAGTTCTATTTAGACTTTTCACTTTATGGTTCATTGACTAAAAGAAGCGTTCTGGTCTGTTGGTTTACTGTGGGTGATAAACATGTGGCTAGTCAGTACTTGGTAGGGAAAAAGAATATTTCCTTAGCATTCAGGTTAAAATAATTTTGCATCTGTGCATTCATATGTTTCCCTAAAACAGAAAATATATTTTTAAACTTGGAAAAGTTTAGAATATGAATAAAATCATGTTTAAATATTGATATGGTTGATGAGATAAAAGTATGTGAAATATGAATCTGTATGGTAAGCTAATTAAATGTCTTACATGTCTTCCATAGTATTATAAAAACCCAAACGTTGCATCTTAAGGCAAATTGTGACTGTATCCAGTAATTTTTAATGGTTGACTTGCAATAATGTCTAAAATCAGTGTTTCGCTAAAAACACTTATCAGGCTGTTGTATACAGAAAGGTGTCACGAGGTGGACTCTGTAATCACCCTGAATGCTCACTTTCTCTTACGTAGCTGGGTACTAGAAGGACAAGTTAGTTACTCAGCTGGTGTATCCCTACATCAAAACAGATGCACTGATTTAGACTCTTAAAGAATCTTAATGCGACCTTGAGTTCCTGCATAAGCTTTTGGTAACAGCTAGACACACTTGAATTCCTCAGGACCACTCTGCATGGGCTACCTGCATTCCTGTATGGTCAGAATCCACGCCGATATGTAGATAAGATGTATAGGGCAAACTTCTCTTTGGTTGCTGTGTCTTTGAGTATACTGGACTGAAATATGTGAGTTGAACTCCTTCATGTGAATGATGCGTGTATCATGAATTCCCTGTCTAGTTCTATTATAGAAATATTCCTTGTTACCATAGCGGCAAGCAGGCATTTCAAGCAAGGAGTAGAAATCTTTTCCTAAAAGTTACATTAAAGCTTTTTTTTTTTTACGTACTGTTTTATTTTACAGTAAACAAGATGATAGGATGTTTGTATTCAAGCTTCCAAAACTTCCAGCCTAGAATATTTTGAGGAGAGGGAGAACATGGCTAGAGGTCACAGGTTGAGAAGCTGGGTGATGCTTTTAGTGAATGACTGCATTAGAGTACATGGAAATACTGCATCTCTCTGGGATAGTGTGCTTTCCTCAGTCATGTACTATTTAAAGTAAAAGGGCTTTTAGTTTAGTGTAGGCAGAGCAATTAGGATTCCCCTAGGGGGAGGTATATAATTATTTTGGAAAATAAGAAGCATCATCAAGAGGTTTCTTAACATGCTTAGCTGGTTTTCTTGGCGTTGACAGAATTTTCCAGTTTTTGTTGTGTATTCTTTAATACCAGGTATTTCTGGTTGCTGTCCCAAGTCATCTTCTAAGGGGCCAAAAATCCTACAGAAATGGAGACAACGTCTTACAAGATAATATTAAAAGCATTGGTAATAGTAACAAAGAAGCTGTGTAGCTAGTAGAATACGATGATAGAAATATCTTAATTTATGTATGTTGGGGTGTGGGGAAGCTGTTTCCCTTTCACTGACGTTTTAAGGTTTGGTTCAAAGATGAGTTCCAGCAGTGGAAGAAATTTGTTGTTAGTGAATTGTTAAGGTGTTTATTTTGTTATTGATGAAAAAAAGATGGTGATAAGCAAAAACCACTTCCTGGAAAAAGGTGCAATATAAAAACCTGGAAGTTCAGTGGACTTTCTCTCTCAAATGATGTACCTGAAGTGCTGGTGTAGAAGACAGTTGCCTGATATGTAGTTGTTTCTGGAGTATTACGTATTTCTCAGTTTAAACAGTAAGGGTGAAATGGTGCCCCAGGATACAGAGTCTTGGAAACTGCAGCATACAGGATCCCCGAGCTGATGTGAATCCTTGTGCTCAGGCCAGCGTCAGGTTTGACATGTGCCCTTGTGATGGCCATCCAGCCCATCGGTGAGGGGAGTACCTGGACCTTCATGGCCTGGCCGCCTCTGCAGGCTGCTCCACTGCCGGCTCCACTGCGGGTTGGTACAAACCAGGGCGGATCCACAGCACGGCACGGCAGTGTTCTGTTACGGGTGGTCCCAGCTCCTGTCCTCTTCTCCTGCCGTGGTTCCACCAGCTCCACAAGCCAGCCCCGCTGGGACTTCAGCAGCCCTTTGAAGTACAGGCTCTGTGGTGTCTGTCCGTGCCAGAGAACAGAGCAATTTTGTGCAAGTTCTTGAGCAGATCCTATGCAGCTGACTCTAGTAAACCATACCCATGTTCTGGATCGCTCTAGGAACCAGATGAGCAGCCTGTGTTACTGTCTGGCGTTACCGATGGAGCTGCCACATGAGCTGAGGAAGCTCCTGTTCCTGGGCTGGAGTCTGCTGGTCCTCCTACTCTTGTAGTACCGTGCCACTGCCAGTGGCTGTGGAGTTACTTCTGCACTGTAAACAAACATGAACATCAAAGTCCTAGAGGGAGAAAAGAAGATATATTCATGATTTCCTACTGCATTTGCAGAGCTGGAACGTGGTTTGCAGTAGTAAGACACAAGCTTCAGAAGAGGCTAAAAAGATACGTGTGTGTCATTAATAAAATCTGCATAGCTACTTCTGTTGATTGCACTGAGAAATCCGAGAGAACTAATCCAAGTAGCAGGACATCCCTGTGGTAAGGACTCACTTAAATAAATCTGCTTAATTCTATTTCGTTTCACCTGGGCAGATGTGTCCGATTACTTTCCTTCATGTCTTTGTACTTGCTTTCTGTTGTGAGGCTGCAGCTCAGCCCATCTTTGCCAATGGCAGCAGCAAATTTGGAATCCATCCTTTTACAAAAGGATGTACAAAACAGCTGCTGTTCTCTGCAGCGGCTGTGTAAGGAGGTATTGCCTTACCTACTAGACACGAATGGCTGGGAGGGGGCTCGCTGTGCTTAGGGGGGTCCCAGTAACTCAAAGGAAGGAGCTAGTGGCCAAGCTGGGAAAGAGTATGACTGGCTAGAAACGAGGAAGAAGGTTATATTCTGTGCAAGAAATGTGGAAGATGACAGAGCCAAATGTCTGGAAAACTAAAGTGGAGAGCAAATCAAGCAGGCACCTTTCTAGTGACCACAAGCCCCCAGCTGTCAGAAGCACGCTGCGTACTCCCCCACTGCTTCCCCATGGTGACAGATGTCCTACTTTTGCAATTCAAAAATCTGGTCATGCTAACTTATGAATTATACAAGGAAAAAAACACAAAAATCACTTCACCCATCACTGAAAAGAAGCTACCTCTAGGCTGCAACATTCTCACTGTTTAATGGTGCGGGACAACTGTATAGAGCACTTATGACTTCAGGAAAATGTTAAGCATAAGATGGCTATTCATTTTTTAAAAATGACCAGGCTGCTAACGCTCTAACGTTGCACGCGTGGAAGCACAGACGTGGATGCATTGCTTTTTCATGGCCACGCGTTTTTAAGGTGTTTTATCCTTTATCTGATTGAAAACAGTACCTTAGTGCCCGATCCTGTGTTGACCTGGGGGAAAAACTGACTGATGAGATCATCACTGTGAGCATTTCTGGTAACACCTGCACCTTCTCCCTGCTGACCTTTATACAAATAGATAGCCAAAGTCATCCTGGGTGGTTTAAAGGAAACAGTGAACTACTTTTCCAACAGCTCTGATTGCAAAAATATATTCGCTTTGATTTATGAAAAATTAAAATCTTTTGGGCATACGGGATCAAACTTTGCGTATACTTAGTAGTGGGTTTTTTTCTTGCATTATTTATGTCCTCAACTGCAAACAATAGCAGCATTTATACTCAAGAAATAAATTGTGCAGTTAAACATGGCCTGAGTTAGTTGTCTGCAGAATAAACTTTCTGTACTCTGAAGGAGGTAAAAGTATGGTAACAAAAGAAGTTCTGAAAAAATATTTGAACAGGGAAAAGTACACAGGAGTGGCAGACTAATCCTGGAAAATAGTACAGTACTATTTTCTAGCGATATGCCAAAAAAATTGGCAAACATTCGGGTATTGTGGTTTGAACTTGGGTGGGAATGATATTTTAACATAATTGTCTTTTCCACTTACATAAAACGTAGAAAATGCTTAATGTTATGAAAGGAAAAGATGACTCTAACCCTCCCAGTTCATTGAACAAAGTGAAAAGACCTCCTTTGCTTGTTTTCATTCTGGGTATCAACTATCAATTCACATGTTTGGAAATAATTAATCCATCCATCATTTTTGTCTGTCACGCACAAACATTTTTATTGTTAGCTGAAGTATCCCAGTACAGAAGTAGCAGAAAATTTAGATGGGCTCCTCTCCTTCTCCTCTCCTCCTTGTCTCCTTCATGGCATAATCCCACAGTTCCATCTCCATGTCCCACATGGTTCCACAGACGCATGTGGCCTCCTGGACCATAGAAATCTGAAGGCTTTGGTGGCTTTGCTGTAGGCCAGCGTTTTTGGAAATGCTTAATTGCTACACTCATTTTCCATTTTCTGTATAATACTACTACAAAATCACTGCTTTGCCCCTTCCTCCAAATTCAGTTGAGGTTAAATGCCGTGCGAGGTTTCCTGCAACCCTAGTAGCAATTTCTTTGCCCAAGGCCTGGTGGGAGAAGGAACAGTTTGCAGATGACATTTACGGGATGAGATGATGGCACATGTTTAGGACTAAATGGAGTTGTCAGACACTAATTGATTCACATGTCAACCTCTAGCTACGCGTGAGGGGTGGATATGGAGAATTACAGCTTGCATCTTATGTAGCACAAAGTTTGTTTCCGGTGTTTGGATAGTCTCAAAAATTGTCTCTCTGCATTGTACGTACTCTAACAGGCTGAGACCAGCAAAATACATGGGTTTAGAGGTTTAAGTTTTGATATGC
The DNA here is from genome assembly GCA_008711295.1 of Anarhynchus alexandrinus. Classification (NCBI taxonomy): domain Eukaryota; kingdom Metazoa; phylum Chordata; class Aves; order Charadriiformes; family Charadriidae; genus Anarhynchus; species Anarhynchus alexandrinus. Next base: position 6,845,816 of record VUYV01000008.1, on the reverse strand, counting down.
ATTTGAAGATGAATAGCATTAGAAATCTTGGTGGTTGCTTCTCTCAAAGTAAATGTGTCTGTGTAATGCAACAGAATATATAACTGTAAGTGCTGTCATTGCAAACTGTCTTTTGGAGTTTCTGGTAAAGCTTTGATTAGGACAGCCGGACTTGAGATTCTTTTCTGGGTAGCTACTGTACTTGAATGACCTTAGAGGAGAAAAAAATAATCCTGTCTTGAAATGTTCTAACTGTATGAACAGGAAACGCATAATTTTCACTCTAATTCCTTCAATGAACTTAATATAAAAATAACCTGCCATTGCTGTAAGGTTAATGGTGCAGAGAATTTTCGCTGGAGTTGGGCTGACTTGGGCAATTCTCTTTCATCCTCTCTCTCCCAGGCCACGTGGTGTTTCTCGTAGCGGAGCGGGCTCAGGCTGTGTTTAGAAACGCAAAGCTGTGTGGATGCACATGTGCATGTGAAAGCAGGAATGTTTACTTTCCGACTAATTGAAATGCATGAGAGAATAAATGTGCATTTTTTTAGTATATGGTTGCATCTGCTACAGCAAGTTGATCCTTAGTACCTAAATAACAAGCGTGCTTCTTGGGAAAAGGAGAAGTATGACTATCCTACACATCTCGAGCCCCTGCCCTTGTTCAAAACCCTACTGAGTGTCCCTCAAAGTTTGCCCCAGAGCGCTCCCAACTTCTTCGGTTATTGCTGCAGTGCCACACACTAACTGAGAAGTCACCTAGAAGCTGTTCAAACCACCTTCAGAAANAAAAAAAAAAAAAAAAAAAAAAAAAAAGATTCTGCTATATTATCATTTGCGTATCTGCAAAATGCTTCCTCAGTGCTTTGCAATGTATGGCATGAAGAAAGATGAGCTGTTGCACTTTTTCTTTCCTGAACATTTCTTTATGCAGACCTCTCCTACTATAGGATTACAAGCTGGCAGAATAATGCCTGACAGGAATTGATAAAGAATTGCAACATGAATCCCTGCAGGGCACATTGGGGCAAGTTTGTTATAGGAACAGTCTTCCTCTGTTTACACGAACAAAAGCTGGGCTTGACAGTTTCACTGATCAGCAGCTTTGGGAGTGTGTGAACTCACTGTTATTCTGCGTGGCTTTTTCTACAGTTTTCTCGATGGTAGCAACAATCTCTCTCTTTTACACTGTTCTCTTGCAGAGTGTTCTCACTGCTATGCAGTACTTTCCAACGCAAAGCTGACAGAGAGAGTATCTCCCATCAAATTAAACTTAATTTGCCTTCTACATTTATTTATAAATGAGAGCAAGTGAAGAACGTGAATGTTGAGGGAAAAGCGTGTGGTAACTGTAGCTTGGTTTTCATGTACTTTCCAGTGAGATTTGTTTCCACAATTATTAGGTAACAATCCATTTAAAATGCAATTGTGCTCTGCCTGAAAGCAGGTTATGCCCATGGTAGTGTGTATAGATACAATTCCATTGGTAACTTCTGTGAGGGCTAAATTTCAACTGCGCTGTCATCATCGTCCTTGTGTAGGGAAAGTGATGCATTTCAGTCATATAGCTCCTTCAGGCTGCTGAATCTGTGCCTGCTATTTCATGTTGAAAGAATGCGTTTTATTTCCAGAGATTTTAGTCCAGAATCCTGCGGAGGCACGGTGCAGCACCTCCGTTGAAAAATGATGTTGTACTTATTGTGCTCACGGTATTCATGGGAGTCGTGTGCAAATGAGAGAAGAGTTATTAATGTTTAGATGGTGCTTTCCTCCTGCTGAGCCACCCAGAAGAGTCCTGCTGGGCAGCAGCGCTCCGTGAAGCTCCCGCACCACAGAGGAGAGGAGCGCAGCATCTCCCCAGTCGCGTCTGCTGTGCCCTCTCTGGCCAGGGGCAGAATTCACGTGATGGTTTCCAACCCAGAGTAGGTGGGAATGTCTTCTCTCTGAGAGTTAAATGGTGAGCATACAAATTAATTTGTGATTTTTATCGTGCACTCTTGACAGTGTGTTGACTCATGACACACGACTATAGCAATGAAAGATCTCATGATGATTTTACATTGGTTTAACTCCAGTAGCATCAGTGGAGTAATTTTTGATTTATGCCAACACGAACATACTTTGACTGAGGCCCGGTGAGAAGGTGGACCAAGTTGTGAATTTTACATTGCTGATGGCATCATCAGAAAGATTCTGGTTCTTGATCTGTTTTGCAGAATTACTCAAACCTTCCTGACTTCCCTAAACTTAGAGTAGAAATGCTTTTCGATACATGATATCTCAAGTGACTGTGTAGACAAGAATGTAGAGAAGAGCAAGGTTTTTTCTTTGTTACTTTGATTTTAAAAACATCTGAAAGATTCTTTAAACTTACAGGTACTGCTTCATTGCATATTTCATGTTAGTCATTTTGCAGTTGTGCTGTAGCACTGGACCTAAATAAATATAATAGCAATTGTAGGTGATTTTTCTTCCCTTTTCCTTTCCATTCCTTTTCATTCCTTTCTCCTCAGTTTAGGGTGTGACTGTACAGAAAATTATCCTCTCTGACAGATGGAAAACAGAATTCCATCACAACAAAAAATTGCAAGGCTGCCGTAGCTATCCCTGATTTGTATGCTAAAAATAATAATTTTCCTAACCATATGCTGGGAAAATTTGCATCAAAATTAATGGGAAGCACAACAGCATTTTCCGTGGTAGTACGGTCAAACTTTAAGTCCAAATTAAAAAGGACTTTAATCTATCATTCAGCTTCTTGTTATTTGCTTTTCCTGCTACACCCACTTCCGCCACTTGGAATTATGATTAAACAAAGAAGTCGCAGAATCAGTTGTGGCCAGAGATTCTTGTGTGCCCCTTCTTTTGCCTCGACTTCCTCTAATTTGTTGCTGGCAGTCTCTGTGAGAACAATTGTAATAGAAGTGGCTTCAGGTTACCATTTCTTTGACAAATTTCTGCTGCTTCTAAAACTCTTCGGTGCAAGAGCAAAATAACGTGGAGTAAGTCCAGCTGCTGTTCTGCAAGTGCTGTGATACTGAACAGCTCGACTGTGCTGAGAGGGAGAAAGAGGTGCAGCCAGGGAATTGCCAGTTCAGTTCACCAGGTTCAATTCACAAGCTTCATTCTCCTGAAGGCTGGTGACCAGTGGGTCCAAGTGGATGTTTCAGCTCCATTTCTGCACGTTTCTTTTCGTGTCCAAGTCATCTACAACACACATGTCATCTTTCATAGGAAAGCCATAAATTCACTTCTCCAACAGGTCTTTGTGGAAGAAGAGTTTTATTCTTTTCCTGGCAGCTGTTGTGAAGCTAGTTTGAATAGGCAGTACAGTCATATTGTAATTTCTGGGTAACTTCTGCAGGGCTGAGAAATACACGTCAGACAGCCCCTCCATCCACCTGCTCCTGCCTCGGTTCACTCCCCAGACTGCGGGACTGGAGAGAGAGACGGGAGAGGCAACAGAGGACTGTTCTGTTCGGCCGGTGTTGTCCTGCCTCTGGATCTGCAGGCACAATCCAACCCAAAGTTGCTTCAGACTTGGAAGCAGTTTCTTACAGAGGCCAGGAAATCGCACACACCAGGAGAGCCGTGTGCTCGAAAGAAAGAAATGCGCTTTATAGAGGGTGCAAACAGCAGACGCTGTTATAAAACAGTAGTCCCTAGACAAAGTTTTCATTAACAACCACGAGTTAATGTCTTCTTGAAGGTTCACTTAACTTCACTGGGGGAAAAAATAGTTTTGGTCTTCGTTGAAAAGCCATTTAAATGTAGTGTCATAGCATTGTCACTGATTTAACCTCCGAGGACGAAATGGCAGGAAGGCTAAAAACTAGAACCTCATTCATGGTGGCTGTGAGACCCATACGCATTCATTACATCAGCAGGTGAGCAAGCGCTTCCGTATGGAATTAGTCTTTTTGTGTACAGAAGCAGATGTATTTGCAAATGCTAGTTTAGGAAGCTATTTCGAAAATGTGATTAAAAGGCGAAGAGGAAATCATACCCCTTTATGAACGGTCTGCTTTGACAGTTTCATATCTCTAAAGTCTTTCTTCTTTTCTGCTGAGCTAATTAGGATTTCATATAACCTAGTGTCATCATTTAACTTATAGGATAGTCATTCTCTTTAGAGAATTATGCTATTGAAGCATGTTCTAATCAGCCGGTATTAGCCCTATTGTGTTGAGTATTAGCAGCAGAATGTGTGGGGGGTTTGGGGCGTGTGAAAAGGAGTCAGACTTTAAATGCCAAACCAGACCAAGAGCTATTCTTCTGGTACACACAACCGGGGATTTATCAACACTGCTGTTTTTTCAGATTGCGCATATGACTCTCTTAACCATAAATAGAAAAGACACGCAAGCACTGGTGTAACCTTAGTATGTTTTCAATATGTATTTAAATTATCTGGCATTTGCTTAGGGACTTCAAATTTCTCATTATATATGCAAAGAAAATGAGTGAATAGTTTTGTAAGTCACAGAAATTATACAATTTAGTTCAAAATCAGGTTTTAAGGTGTTTACTCAATTACTTAAATCATATAAGTTTTCACAAGTTATGAAAAGTACTGTGAGGACATAGTTTTTAAAAAGTTCAGTAAATAATCTTTAATTTATGACTTTTAAACGTCGATAATATATACCTCATTTAGCATTGCTTAGGTGCAGATAAAAGCGTTAATGTGCCCAGGTTACCGTGGACCTGGTTAAAGCTGTATTAGTTAGAACTCAAGTTTATATTACTTTCAAAACCTATCCATTTCAGCTGAAATATTCCATTCATTTTGTTGCCTAAAATTTATGTTTTGGAAAGGCTAAGTAAGATGTCGGGGATTCGTTTATTTATTTGGTTTGAGGGGTTTATGCATTCTCTTGTTTGGACAATACTTAAACTAAATCATAAACTGAAATATCATCTGTAAATAATCCTTTCCAAATGAGAGTGCATAAGCAATTGGCTTTGACCCGCCTGATTTGTGAGCTTGTGGAATCTGACTTCCGAGTGTTTGCAGCAGAGTTGTTTTCTTTATTTTGCTGAGCTCATTATTGTGCACCTAGGAAAGGATGTCCTTTATACGCACGTATCCTAATTAACTTTGCAGAGAGCTGGCTGGCTGGCCAGCCAAGGTCAAGGTTAAGGTGGGAAGCTCTTACGACTGTGTAGGATCATTCATCCAGACTTTTGAGCAAATAGAAGAGAGAATTCTTTCCTGCAGCCTGGCTGTATTCGTAACACGTGCAGTGGAATTAATTTTCAGTTAAGAATAATGGTATTTATAAAGCAAGATATTGCAATGAAATCCCTAATAATATAGCAGAATTGAAAGAGCGACTGTACTTTAATTCTACATATCTGCAAAAGGCAGTTGGATTTGATCACACTGTTATTTAGACAGGTGTTATTACTGCACAGGACTCCACAGAGACACAACAATAAGATGGTTTCTGCTCAGAGATCCTCCAACTGAAGTAAAAGATGAGAGGCAGGTGATGGTATGGAAGGGGCAGCATGGGCAAACAAGGAGACAGCATTGGTCAGTGTGGGAGGAATGCTCTCAACACTCCTTCCGTCTAATGCCTGCCAAGGTTTTGTAGACAAAGGAGAAGTTAAGAAGAGTTTTATTGCAAGAAGCTCTTTTCAAGAATGAAGAAGGTACAAAAACGCTGATGTGAAGACTTAACGAGCCTTAATGGAGGCTGACATTTTTGCCAAATCAGAGATGAGAGCTGCTATTTCAGTGTTTAGAGAGATCTGATTGATAGGTAGATAGAGGAGGTGTTCGTGTAAGGGAAGGATGTGAAGACCATGGAAATAAAGGCAAACTTTTTATTATTCCTTTACTTAGAGCACGTTGACATATTCTTCATACAATACTATGATGGTCTCTAGTTGTCAATCATCTGTAAAGTTTTTCTTGCTATGCATACAAGTTTAAATACGTAGGAAAAATAAAAATGCTATTTTGTATTTTTTGAAAATGCTTTATAGTACGTTTAATTGAACAGGAAAAAACCTCAATAACTAGAATGGTGTCAGTTCAGGATTCAGTTAAACCTGGCATTTATAATGCACTCTGGCTTACAAAGACTACTTTGAGTAGCTTGTAATAGCAGAGCTCCTCAGATCATAGCATAGATGAAAGAGGTTGTTCCACGAGGAGTATCAAATTTAAACTAGTCACCTCTGGTTTGGCTTTTGAAATATGACAAGAGAATCAATGACCGCTGCTGTTAAAAGTCTGAGGGAGCCTTTGGCTTACTAACAGTCTAGATATTAACAATTTTGAAGTCGCTTCATACCAAGGGACTATTAAGATGAAACAGTAGCTTTAAATTAAGTACCATCATTCCCTCAATTTATCCTGAAGGAGAGAAGTAATTAGGCTTGTTTATCTGAGAGAAATGAAAGATCAAATTACAGGGAATGCCCCTAAACTGACCCTGTGACTAAACCGAGTTTACCAGAGACTTCATCTTTTTCGGCGTGTTAGCTCCCATTCTTTTCAAGCGTGTTCCCTCTTGCTGTTTAAACAGAAAAATGCCAAACCATGAACCAAATGGGTGTTTTTTCCTGTTAGCAAAGTCAATGATCCCATGCTTCAGAAATCATACGTTCTCTTTTTCTTCTGTAAAGGTTGATACAGTATTGTAGCAAAGATTTTGGACTGTGAGTGTTATATAGAGTACAGGCAGCAACCTTTTTTTATTTAGTAGGGTGATGTTCCTCTGACTCTGCGGTTTCAGCTGTGTCCTTACTCTTTTCCTGCTTACTCCAGGTGAAAGTAACACTTGCTCTGATGGCCAAATCCACGAAACTGCAAAAATGAGGATTTCAGGACTGTAATGAATTAATTCCCAAATAGCAGAGTGTCAATATAGTTGTCTTTTTAGCTCATTGCTACCTTTTGCCTTGCCACAGGTGATGCACGGAATTGAAGAATTTTGAACGCGTTGAGCGTAGCCCTTGCTGGTACCTTCGGGCAAACCGGGGGAGCTGTGTCAGCGCCTGGTGATACGATTCAGGGGCAGCTCTGCGGCAGTTAGTGCTGATGAGCGCCAATGAGAAGGAAAGCAGAAGAAATTCTAAGGCCTTGGAAATCATTAATACTGAAAAAACCTTGTAAAATTATTTTTTTTAAAAAAGGGTTTCTGATTTCTCTACTGGCTATTTTTATACCCGTTGTGAAGTTTACTAAGTAACTAATTTCATTGATCTTTTAGAATAAAATTCACAAAGCCATTTAAAGAAACTGCTATGATAGCTTTTCACATTTCCCTGATGAATATTTCACACTTTCATTAGATTCCTTCTGCTTCTATTTCTAGTTAGGGCATGCAACTCATTCCATATTTAAAGCCCGTTCAGTAGCATAGCTTCCAGCCAGGCAGTGGCCCTGTTTGGGACAAAATGGCTTTGCTGAAAGCTAACCCTCTTTACTGTGTGATACCAGGCTTTAAAGGAAGAGCATCTAAATGTGAGGAAGTACAGCCTAGGTGAAGGCATTAAGAGTAAAAAACACCCTAATTTTTTATTTCTGATTTTGTCACCTTCTGTGCAACTTGTCCCACATGGTTTGATCTCTAATTTTTTTGTTTTCCTTCCTATTTAGATGGCAGGCTCTTTGGGGCAAGCTTGATTGTTACTACCTTATCAGGCATTTCAATTCTATAAATGCCAATAGCTTTATGGGTCCAAGTGTCGCATGAGGGATAGGTGTGTTGAGTAGCTGCAGTGGTGGCGCGCCCCTTTGGTGGCAGAATAAGATGGGAATTGTAAAATGTGTTGTGTTTTACATGCTGTATGCAGTAATTTACACATGCGTGCACGGGGACAAATGGACTTGCTTTTTCATTTGTATGGGGAAGAGCTCAAGGGAGGATGATCTGGATATCAATCTGTAGAAGGGAAAATGCTGTTTCGCTCACACGTTAGCGTGGTACGTCCAGCTTCTTCAGATTCCCCTGCAGAGCTGCTCCCCTAGCTGGTCCCCAGGCGGTCCCTGAACACTGGCATTCCCCTTTTCTCTCCGACTGAAGGGGCTTTTTGCTTCTCTTTTTGTATATGCTTCCCAGCTGGCTAAATAAGACAGATTGTAGGATCCTTCAACTTAGTAGTCTTTTGGATACGTACAAAATATTCCTATCTGGGAGTCCTGATGTGGCTTCCTGCTTGTTCTTCCAGCAATTCACATGAAATGCTCTTGGTATAGAATTAATGCCTAGCTATCCCGGTTAAGTTGAGCAGACTTCAGTTACGTTATATTTCCATATTCTGGCACTAATACACAGTCACATCTCACCAATCACAGTTCTCTTACATTACTGATGAGTTAGACACATACACTAAGCAGGTTTCTTTGTAGCAGCACAAGAGAATTTAAGGAGTCATAACTTTATGCAACTTCTTGGTAAATTCTTGGATTTGTTCCTGTCGGACTGTGGGGCTGCTGGAAGTCAAGAATAATAGCGAATACTGCCCACGGGCCTGTGTAACGTTGCTCTGACGCCTGCTCGGGTAACCTCTGCAGCCACTCTCCAGGCGTCTGTGAAAGTATATGGATACGTGTGTAGCTATTTTAATATATTCATGGGAAATGCTAATAATCAGTGAGAATTCAGTCCAACCCCATGGAATTAAGAAAGTGCTTGATTACTAAAGAGAAAGTTCCAGCTTATGTAAACTTACTTTATGCAGTGTGACTGCAAGTCTCACACATTTCTTTTTTGTTAAATCATGACATTTGGAATTAAACAGTCCAAGAGGGAGAGAACATTTTCAGCATATAAGGAACTGTTGTCTCAGTGTGTTTCATACTCTTCCATTTAATGTGCTTTTCAGTTTCTTTAGTGGATTTTGTTATTGACTTTAATCGATATATTTTCGTGAACACTGTAATTTACCATTATAATTATGTTTTTCAAGTGCTTGGAAAATACAAAATGTTGTATCAGTGTAAAATTATTACTAAGGGCAATGAAATTGACACTATATGGTGATTAATATTTATTGTAGAAATGCTTTCTTGCTAGCAATTGAGCATAAGAGGGAAAACAGTGTGGAACTGAAGAGAGCTGGAGAGCTCTGGTCCTTATCAGAAGGTGGGTTGCAGTGCTGTAGTTAGTTTTTGAATGCATCATCATTAGATGATGATGTCTATGCACTCATAGACAAAAGTGTCACACGCCTGCAGTCCCTGGAGAACTTCGAAGCCAACCTTTGTAACCCTATTAGCAGCCTGCACCTCTCACACAAATTTCTGGGGTTCATAGTGAAAAGTAATGCTGACTTCCTTCAATACTGTTATTAAAAACTTATTTAGCCTAGAGGTGTCAAGTGGAAACTGAAGGTGCTAAACACCAGGTATGGCTTGACATCAGAGAGACTTAGTTAAGGGTAAAACTGTACCTTAACATCTGTACAGGAAGATGCTGTAGCAGGCTATTTTGAACTTGCTCCTAGAGTCTTGGATCAAGATCCTCCAAACATTTATCATATTTAGTACTCAATAACAAAAGTCACAGATTTGGTTTTAGCATATGTAATTGTTCAAAATTTGTATTATTATGGATGATTATGCAAAAATATACATAGGCAAAAATATATAATACACAAAAATTGACTGTCTGTCCGTAGAATGAGATGTTTATTATGCATAAGAAACCTTGGAAAGAGCAGGCTTTTGGGGAAGGGGAGGTGAAATTGGCTGTTAAGAAGTGCTGAGGAAGTGTTTGATGTGTGTTTGGTATCAGCAGATTATGGTTCCCCTCTGCAGGTATGCTCATGAAAAATGCTTACCTCTTTTCTGTTCCTGGAGGAGAGTAAATAAACACAGATAAAGGGAAGTGTCTTAAGAACTGTTTGAAAACAAATTGCAGAAAGTGGCTGTGCAGAAGAGTTAACTGTTTCTTAAACAGTCATTTATTTTGGTGACATTTCATGTTTTTTAAGCAGGAAAAGCAGCTAAACCACAGTCCTAGAAAGCCGTGAGCTTTATTTATATATCTGTAAGCCTTCTTAAGTGTTCTTTCTTGAGACTGCATAATGAGTAAGATGCAGTTATGTTATGACCACGGCACAATTTTTGTTCACAAATTAAATAGCAAGTGTGAAAAACATGGAAATCAAGAGAGAAAGAGCAAAAATTACAAGCTAGATGCTTATTTGTGCATCAGTAGCGAAGGAGAGTCATGCGTGGTGCTAGAACATGTATTTAATCCTGTGGCTGCTGCTTTCCAGGTTTGCTAAGCCCCGGTGTGGTGGCATGGAGCCAAATATGTCATTTTTTCACCACCTCAGTGTTTCTCAATCAGTAGGGAATCCCCAGTTTATTTACCAAGAAAGGTCTCATCTTCCTTTTCAATTAATGCCAAAGGGGCGGAGTTGGAGCCGAGCAGAATATGATGTTCTGTAATGTTGTATGTCCTCAAGGCTTTTAGTGTATACATACATGTTAACTGATTTAATGTTTCTGTGAATTTTACCCAGAATGAATGTTTCATTTTGTGGCAATAATTACATAATGTTCTAAAAATCCATCATTTATACCCTAAGCTGTCAACTGCACGATTTTCCATACAAATTCAGAAGTTAGTTTGTTATGTGGCGTACAAAGGCGGTTTTGTTTTAGACACAGTATGTCCTCTTAGCTGGAGAGGATGGTCTGCCAAGAAATGAAATAAAGGGAAAGATACATGTGGTGCTGAGGAGGTGAGTGGGAGTCCTATAAAATGTGCATCTTTGTTACGCTTAAGATTTTTTAACACAATCAAAAATAACTCTTCACTTGCTGTGGAGGGCAAGAACAGAGGGTGGGTTTCATTACTGCAAACCCAGATTCTGCGGCAAGCTAAGGTTTTTGCACGTCAAAATATAGAAAGATGTCTGTGCCGCGTTCCTCAAAGCCGGGCAAAAAAGCGCTTTGCCTGGGAGTCGGGGTGTGGCATTTCGGCAGGAGTTGGAGGGTCAGATCCGTCCCAGGGTGATGTGCAGAAATGCCCTGGTCCAGTGGAGGGCTCGGTCCGCCCGGGTCCGTGGAGCCCCGCGCCGTGCCCCGGCAGCACCGCTCTCTCCTGGGGACGAGATGCACCGGGCCAGTTGCTGATTGGAACGCTAATCCCTTCTAGCAGCGACTTACGTGGTCCCTGGGAGTTCGAGTCCACAGTTTAATGACAGTTTATCTAAACATCATTTGCATACAGTTCAAAAGTTAGTTCATTATGCCGCATAAAAACATAGCTGTGTTTCGGAAACTGTGTGTCCTTATAGCTGGAGAGGGCGGTCTGCCGGGAACGGGCATGGGAAACCGGGGACAACTGGTGAAGTTTACCGGGGGGAACTGGAAAGTGGTGATAGGATATTACCTCCCGTCAGAACCCGTTTGGTACGCTGTGTCACTGTCGAGTCACCGTAATGATTTTGAGCCGATTTAGAAACAGCTTTCTTCTAAATCTACATGGCAGGCTGGAGCCAGAAGGAAGTGAACATTTTCAAGAGAAATTTCCATGAATGTGTCCATCTATATATATATGATTTTAAAAAGATCACCTTATCGAGTAAATTTCAAGAACTGTACTAGAACAAAAGTTACATTGATGGAAACTTTTTGATGGGAATAAAAGTTAAAATCTGATTAGTGAATTGATTCCTTAATTTGTCTGAATGTAATTTATTACTTCACTGCTATAGACACCTCGGATTAAGGCCAAGCTGCAAATGGAATTGGTGTTGATAAGTCTCATCACCATCAACAGCATCATCTCCAGTTGGAGAGTGATAGTTATGGCACTAATATAAACAGTAAAACTGATCACACCACAACTTTGGATCCTGTCCTGCTCTTACTGAATTCTAGGGCAGCACTCCTGTTGGCTTCAGTAGTGGCAGGAACAGGTCCAACGGAATTATCTGACAAGAAGATTTTTCCTTAACTCTGTCCTGGCTGAGCTATGTAGGCAAGTTGTTAAAAAATCTGATACATAATCCAGAAGTCTTCACAGTTAGGCACTGTCTGCTGGTGATAACGATTTATTAGCAAGAGGATATTCACTCCTCCAGCTCTATCGCGAAAAATAATGCATGTTTCATGCAAGGTTTTGTCCTCAATTCTCTCTTTCCCTGATAGTCTTTGAAATTTACAACCTTAAGAACACACCTAATGTTGAATTACTCTGTTATTTATTCCAGTATTAGAGAACGTTAAATACACTTTTTTTTTACGGACCATAGTTTTTCAAAAGAGTGCTTAGAAGGGATTTTTAAACTACAACTGTGTGTTACCATTAGCAGAGTTTCAGGCAAAAATACTATGGTTTTGCCTTTTTCATGTTAAGACTAGGAATGCAGGATGTTTTATATATCTTTGGAGCCTGTAACAGCATAAAAATGACTGTGAATGGTACCTCCTAGATTTCTAGCGTATATATGGAATATATTTCATACCACTGTTTCTTCTTTGCAGTAAAACTTGCTTGTTTGGGTGTCGTGGACTGCTCTGTGGAGAATGCTGTACGTTAGCACATGCCAGGAAATTCATGGCCCCGTGCAAGAGTATGGGAGGCGAGTGAGCTGTGCTGCCTCCAGATGATATGAAATACCGTGTTTATAGTGGCTGCGTGCTGTGCCGTCCTGGCTGGTGCTGTGGAGAGGTATTTAAGGGTGTGGGTCACAAGTTTATGGCTCTTGCTCCCTGGCCCAGCAAAGGACCTGCGCACATAGTTAGGCAGAAATTATTTCTGGATTTAGTTAGAACAGATTGCATGCGGGGACCTATTTTGGCTAGCATACAAATAAACTTAATGTTGACTTTCCAAAATATGTGTGCTCCCATTTGAAGTTGGATTTTACTTTTAAATGTAAAGGTAGTAATGTCGGACTTCTGATGAGGAACTTCATTTTGTCTGTCATTTGACACTGTGTAGTACAAAATTGATTCCACATTATCTGTATACAGATAAATTATTTTTTCTGTGATACCAGGTAAAATGTCAGTTCTCGTTCTACATCTCTCTCATTATTTTTTAGCACTGGATTATATCCTTTGCAGCAGAAACAAGTGAAAACTCTGGTAGGCTTCTCGAATAGGACAATTCTTCTGTCCTTCAGTTTTGTTTGCATTCATGTATGTGTGTGTAGGTTTTTACTTCAATTTGTCTCAGTTTTGGAAAAGACCTGAAAAAGATATTTTTTTTGTTATTGACCCTAGAAGAGTGTATAAAACCAAAATATTCTCAAAACTTGGCAGCTGAAAAAAAGCTGCTCCTTAAGGAGCAGAAATACTGATCTGTGATTTCCTGTGAGCTCGTGCCTGACTGCCCTATCCCTCTTACTGCCCTGTCCTTCCCCATAAAGATCGCCTCGAAATTCTGTTCACAGCCGCCTTCTCCTCAGTACTCTTCAGCCTTCCTGTCTGCTGTCGGTTGGGCAGAGATAGCAGGTAGACAAGATGATAAAACAAGTTTGTTTTCCTAGGAAACCTAGAAAAATGATGAACAGACACGTTCTTATTTTGGACAAGAAGACCGATTAATATAATCAGCATTGTCAATCCCATTTGGCACTAGCTATTGCTTAAATATCATCAACAAAGCGTACTGTAAATGAGCTTGTAAGAGGAAGCAATGTAGTCACGTCATCATTTCACTGGAGGCTGTTGGTAGTCGGGAGATACGTTCGTCAGATCTTGCTTTTGCTTCATCTGGAAAGATCAGTTTGGCATGAGAATCAATTAACATTGGGTATTTCCAGTGCCCTTCCAGGTTGCAGTTCTGTTCTCTTTGTCATTAAAACATGTGAATGACTTTTTAATTTTAAGTTAGAAAGGTTTTCCTTAGTACTGAGAGTTGACAGTGGCAGTCAAAAGTGTATTTTAATGTGGAATTTAAAAAGGTTAACTGTACTTCAATGACAGAAGAAATAGCCCTTCAGTACTGTTTACCTTTTTTTATTGCCATTAATTTTCTTCCTACGACTTGCTGCTACTCATCACAAGGTTGTTTTAATATCAGAAATACAATTTTTAGATGAATGTAAAGGATGTGATGTAAACTATTAATAGGTTTAAGGAATTATAAGAGCAAAATTCCACTTTAAACTGTTTATCAGAATTAGGGTATGTTTGTGGTACTGTTGATATCTGGTATTTATTCTGCTCAAGCTAAAAAAAAACAGTGTGAGCTTTTTGCTAGAGGGTATTTCTTAAATTTTACTGTTACCATGGATAATGCAAGTTGACAGGATCTATAGTTGAGGGGCGAGTCATACGGAGTCTGCATTCAAGGGTTCTGTTTTGGCAGGCAGAGGACAGGTTGGAAACGCTTCAGCAGAATGATAACGTTCTGCTGCTTTCAGATACAGGTTGGTGCCAGGCGTGTACACAAACCCTCCGTACAGCCCGGCCAGGCGGGTGGCTTTGAAGTACACTGTGAAAAAATGGTCATCGTAAAGGCAAACTGTATTCAAAGAGACATCAGATACCGGAGCAAAGACTTCTCCAGAAGCATCCTTTGAGGAATGCGTGTGTGTGTGTCTGTGTGCAAGTGGAGGAGAATTCTGGGTGGTGAAGGTGACTGATGGCAGTGTTTAATTTCAAGACCGTACACAAATGATTTGTAGGCTCTGTGAGCTGTTCTTGGCGTCTGATAGAGCGGAATAATGTTTGCACGTGGTTTAACTACATTTCCAGTCTGGCAAATCTATGTTAGAGATTTTTTTGTTGGTCTGTGTCTGAACATTGTTCTGCAACTGTTTGTGAACTTTCGTATGGGTGGGACGCTGAGCTCTAGCCAAGGACACCTGGTTTTCCCTTTTTAATCCTGGAATTAGCTCTAGTGTAAGGAATTAAAGACTAGCCTCCAGTGGAGCTGGGAGCCTGTCAGGGAGAACGCAGTGGAGAGGTTTGTGTATTGTATTGCCAACAGCTCTTTGCCGCTTTGCCCCGTGGCAAGCAGGGCTTTTGGGGAAGAGGGGCTGCACCGTCAGCCTGTTGGCAGCCGGGTCAGCCAGATGCCGCCGGTGCCAAATGCCCTACTCCGGGCTCCAGTCGTTTAGATACAGATGAACTGAGCTTGTCGTTCCTGATTTCCAAACTGCCTTTCCTAAAACAGCACAGGCCTTCCCCACCCTGCTTTCCACCCTCAGAGTTTGGCTCATTACCTAAATTTGCCCTTTGTTCTGCTTAAGTGATCTTGGAGATGACTGCAATGCAGCAAGGCAAGCCGAGTCCTAAAATGAGTTGTCGGTAACTGGGTAGGGAGTTCAGAATAGGGGAGCATAACACAAGAAGAGGGTGACTGTCAAGTATAATAAGGAATAGAAAAGAAAGGGGAAAACAATTAGGAATATATTGATTTAAGGGAGAAAGTGCAGAGGAAAGCCAAAACTGACAGTGAAGCATCCTGCCAAATTTTTCCTGCTGGTGAAGCCAGCCCCCAGACAACATGGAGCCAGTAATTATTCAGCTGCTAAATGGTAAAGTCCATGTTTAGAAGGCTGAAGGAGAGAGCTCTACCTTCAAAATAATTTGGAAGCAGTGTTGCGAATAGTGTACCTGTGACTAAAAAATGTATCCTAGAGCATAGTATCAGCATTCCTAGAAAACAGGGATTTTGGTTAGGATGGGCTTGGAACACAAGTGGATTTCTTAGCTAGTTTACACAAGTGGAAAATACCCCAGTGTGCAGTACTGGCACAGGACCACAGTTTGCACGGAGTATTACATTCTCCTACTCTTCCTATCGGTGACATAGACCCGTTGGGAGAGGTGGTAGATACAGGCATGGCTTTGTGGACTGGAATTTCTTGGGCTACATTGTCCTGCTGATACTGATGTTACAGGTTTTTAAACTGCTTTTCTTTATTTTCTTGAGTGAGGAGACCCTATACTTGTGGAGTTTCTCATGTCTGACTAATTTTAAGAACTGCATTAGACAGTGCACTATGCCTGCACTTAAATAAAACATCAGCTAAATCTTTGTGCAATCTAATTGAGGAGAGGTTGGGGAAAGATTGCTGATTATTCTTTAATATCCTAATAAAACCTTTTGGCATAACTGTGGCTTCTAGTTTCACTCAATTAAGTGAACAAGTCCTGAGCATGCACAAAGACCTGTGTTAAACTTGCAGATAGACCTGAGGAGAAATTAAAGGCAATGAAATGAGACTAGCTACTGCCAACAAGGAATTAAAACTGAAATATAATAAAACCCACAACCTGTCAGGCTTTTTTTTTTTAATTAGGTGTCCTAAATGGAGTAGTATCTGCTCCTTTTATTTTTCTTCCTCTCCTGCCTCTCCTTGCAGTATTTTGGCTCAGTATTTTGTACGGATCATGGGCTGGGCGCTTCTCTGCCTTCTGCACTTGCTCAAATTCTCCATCTCCTGGGGAACAGGGAAGGATGTTGGCCCTGGGTGGCTGGAGGTGGTGAGGAGCTGGGAGGAGCAGGCAGGGGCTGGCGGCATGCTTCGGGGAGGAGGGGGCTGTCATCTCTGACCAGGCTCTTCTGCTGGTGAAAGGTCCCACTCTAGGACCTGGCTTGGTGGGTGCTCACAGAGGGGACAGTGCACAGCGAGTTGTCCCTCTGACATGACCAGTGTCTCTGCAGATGCTGACCCCCTGCAGGGACTTGTCAACACTCACTGTTGCCTGTAGAAATTCTGTATTTGGTTTGACGTCATTTCAGGAACATCAAGTCTCGCAGCTCCTGTCTCCCCACAGCTGTAGTAGCTCTTGGAATGTGGTGCCCCACCTCTGCATTTCTTCAATTGAAGTTACTGATTGCTCACTCCTGTTTTCGTCTGCAGCAGAGTGGGTATGCTCAGGCTCCTGGGCACAATGGGTGGCCCTTCAGACGTTGAAGTGCCTGCAAAGAAAAATAATTATCATTAATGAGCCCCGGGGGAAACGGGGACGATGAATTTCTGCTGTGCTATTTCTGTCCCCCAGTGCTTCCAAGGTTTGTAATTTCTGATCTGCCGTCTCTCCCATCTGCGAGTTTATCTGTCTGGGAGTAGCAGGTGACAAATAGAAAGTTTACAGCTGAGAACACCTAGGCGAGTTTTCTTTATTATTAAAGTTTAATAACTGTAAATGGATGTGGAGTTTTACGTAGCCCTGGCCTAGTGAGGCTGGAGAAGGGCAAGGTGATTCCTAACAGACCATATGTCACCATCTTGGGTTTCATGATTGTTCCTGGGCTAAAGAGCACATAAGAGTCAGTTTCTCTGTTCCTGAGTAAATGAGATGCTGTTGTGTGTCCAGAAGGCAGTTTCTTTACCCTTTCCAGAGAAGATTTTTAAGTACTGTGATGGCGGTATGGTAAAGTAAGCAGCAGAAACAGCAATGTGCAAGAACAATGTTTCCCTTAATATCTAACCTAATCAGCCAGCAAAAATTCCAGTTCTATAACTAAATTTCAAGTGTTCAGTTTACAGGGAGACTTGGGAAAGTAGGGGAAGGCCCAGAGAACTGATAAGAGGTTGTTATGAATGCTTGTTTGACTAGTAACTACAAAGCGATCTCTTCAGTGGCAAGGAGGGCAGTCCCTCCCAGAAGAACAAAAATGATCTGGTACGAGTTTTGTCATTGCAGATATCTGGATGAATTTTGTGTGCTGAAGGGGAGATTAGCACAGCAGCCTACAGATCCTTAAGACATCTCCCAGGGGAAAAGGATTAACGAGGACTACACTGACATCTGATAGCTTTTGACTGTTGGATGTTGATAAACATTAATCATTGAAGAAGCTTCCATGAAAAAAATCAAAGTTTTACTTTTACGTAAAACTTGTAAGATGCAAATCTATGAATATGGTAGTTTTATAAGCTCTGTAATGCTGTATTATTCATATAGCGTATTAGCATATAACTCATATAACAAATCCTAAATGATTTGTTATAGTGTGAAATTTTTGGTGTTTGTCTCATGCAAATGTTTTCCGTCCTAGGGAAACTGTGAAAAGCATAAAAGTGGAAATAGAGGAGGTGCAGAAAGTACTTTGTAAAGGGGAGAAGGCTACTGAGCAAATCCTTTCCTTACAGACAGTACTGCATTGCCACGATTCATTAAATGCCAAAGTGCGGGAGAACCAGGATTCTTCCTGGCTGTGAGTTTAGCCACCGAGCACATTACTGTCTCTTTATACTAAAACTTGGATCAGCAATAACAAATGTAATAGGAAGTGCTATGTAGTTTCTAGCACCATGTCCTTTTTTTCTTTCATTTTTGAAGTGCCGTTTGGAGCGAGGAGAGGGAGCATAGGGCATCCCATCAATCTGGTGCTGAACAGGTCTTTGGAGTATTTTTCCTGAATGTTCAGTGGGACGATTTGTTGCTCGGGGTTTGCTTGGGACAGAAACACCACTGTCGCTGTCGTATCGCAGGAACTTTCCCAAGGTTCTCTTTCTCCTGTTCCTCTAATAAAAAAGGCCTCTGGTGAAGGAAGAGCATCACTGGGGAAACCAGCTTCAGTGCTCAGAGCAAACAAGTCATCGGGCAAAGGCATGGAGTCTCGTGGTAGCGTTGCTTCATCTCTTTGACACACACCTCTGCTACGAGTCAGTGCCGCGCACATACAGGGAACAAGCTGGCTTTAGTCGGTGCTATAATCATTCCCTTGCTGCCACCGTCAAAATTACAGTGTCTGAAGAATTCCTTCCAGATACTCATCAAAATGTGAGTGTGTTCTTGCCACTAGCAGCAAATCTGAGTCACACCCTCTGTGCGGCCGAGAAAGAGTTACTCAACAGTCTGAAGCCAGAAAGTACACGCAGATGTCTGGAGCGGTGTGAGAAAAAGGTAGAACAGCAGGAGGATAAGAAGTGCCATTGAGCATCTCGGTGGAAGACATGTCTCATAAGACGGAGGAATAGGAAGCTGTGGGATTGCCCCTGGACTGTCTGAGGCTGCTGTTTGTCACTCACGGGGATGTGGCAGCCACAACGACATGTCGGTGTGGAGAGCTGAGGGCGGCTGCAGTGAATACAGACCAGGACTGGTGGACTGGGGCTGCATTTGCCTCGTGAGAGAACATACAGATAGAAAAGTCAAAAGGGGAAGAGGCGTGGCGGAGTCTGTGGAAACCTGGCAGTGTTGATGTGTCTTCACACTGAGAGCGCTGCAGGGCGGGAACTTGTTTACCCATAAATCCGCTCAGACCAACTCACGTGTAGGTGCCATGGAGCCCTGCTGCTGCCGTTTGGGAGAAG
This sequence comes from Anarhynchus alexandrinus, assembly GCA_008711295.1. Taxonomy (NCBI): domain Eukaryota; kingdom Metazoa; phylum Chordata; class Aves; order Charadriiformes; family Charadriidae; genus Anarhynchus; species Anarhynchus alexandrinus. The sequence continues at coordinate 6,826,631 of VUYV01000008.1, read as the reverse complement.
CAGCAGCCTCTCCAGGTTCCCCTCCCTTCTCTAGGCAAACTGCTTTGCCAGCCCTTCCTCAGCCCACCTGCTGCGCTGCCATCCCTTACGTGGTCCGGTCACTTCCCCACTTCTCTCTGACCTGCTTTTCCTGTTATGAGAATTCCGTTGATTAAGCATTTGGGGACATTTGGGGGGAAAATGGGAATAATGTCTTGATCTTGAACTCCTGCTCACATATCTATATTAATAAGTCATGGATAAATAGACGTTGAGTACTTCAATTCGCCATCCTTCCCTTTCCTACCACCTTCTGTTTCTCCTCAGGTTTTAATCTCTGTGGGTTAGAAAATGCCAGCAGACTATGGGGATTGCCAGAAACTAATAATAATTAAAATTCCTTGCTATAAAAAGCAGCATACTCTGTTTGAGCTGAAAGCATTAGAATACTTTCCAAGAATTCCAGCATATTAAATTCTGCTGTGACATTTGACTTATAGCATGGTAATTTTTTTTTTCTGCTTCAGCACAGTGTAATGACAGTAAGTCCCAGTTTTGTAAATAAGTTCCCACACAAATTCTTCGTGACATCGCGTGTGGGAGTTCACATAATCAAAAAGGAATGTTCCCCTCTTATTAATGTTTCTTTACAAACCTGTCTCCATCATTTAAACCAATGTGAGATTTTCTTTTAAAGACAGGTGTCTACCTGCCTGAGCTACCAGATCTGTGCTTGTTCACCTATATTCATGTTCAGAAGTACTGTATTCTTAATTGAACTCATTGATCAGCAGATAAAAAAAAAAAAAGGAAAACCTTTTGTAATATTCAACAACATAATCCAGTTGCTGTAGTCGATCGGACTGGCTAATTCAGGGTGCTTTGGTGGCAACTGCAACCTCAGAACTGGCTGAACTAGTTACATAGGGATTCCCCAAGCGGTGTGTTGACATAAAAGCAGCACAGCGGCCTTCATCCCCGGGCTCTGGGTGAGGTTCAGATCACAGAGGTGGAAAGGAGAAAGGAGGACTTCGGCTCAGGTCTGTACTTTGCCGGATCCTGAGAAACTCTATTAAGGTCTTTACCGATGTAGTTAATTTAAGTTGGGCTGATCTGTTTCTGAGTTTACTTCAGGGGCAAAATGGGTAATTTAAATCCACTTTCCCCGCCGTCACTGATGTGTTGACGCTAAACCTGTACTGTAGCTATGAATTTATTTTTATATGCCCAGGGCTCTGTAAGCAAAATCTGCACCACTGAACTAATATAAGAGCAACTCTTTTTAGTTTATCGCTCATGTACAGGGCAAGAAATCTATCCCTTTTTAGCGATCTGTGTTTGGTTGATGAGCACTTGTTTTACATTTGTAAAAAATTGATGTTACTTTGACATTAGCTTCACGAAAGGAGAGCTGTGTTGGAATGAAGACATTCCGTCTGTGAGGTGGTTCCCTCCTCAGGGCTGGCGTTGCATTCCGAAACCGCCCACCTCCGTCCCAGAGCCCCAGCTCTGGCCAAACGGGAACCGTCGGGCGCTCGCACGCCAGCGCGTTTCCGGAGCAGGATCAAGTGCTCTGCGCTCTGACTGCTGCTCTTGCACCAGGGCACGGTGGAGATGGGTCAGACTTGTTAAAGGGAACATATTGCCAATTTGGATTTGAATTACAATTTGATGATCGGTTACTGTCTTAGTGGTGTCAGACACTCATTCAGTTTCTGTGTTGTAGACAGGTCCACCTGCACTCTGAAGCAGTTTTGTTATGGTCGCTCAGAAACATGTTTTAGTAAGTTTTAATAAGTTCCTTCTGAGATGGAAGTACAGTATTGCTGCTGCTGAGATTGAGCTGGGCTACACACGCAGCTGGAGCTGGAAGCAGTGGGGAGCACTGTGGGTGTCCTTTGCATGCGTAGGATACCGACCCCTGAAACATTAGCACCTGAGCTTCCTTCTTAGAAGTCTAAAGAAAAAAATGAATTATGAAGCTTTGCATTGAAATGAGATATGTTTAGAAGCAAACAGAAAATGTTTACAGAAAATAGGTATTCCATGTGTCCTGAATGCTTAGTTGTGGTACCAGTGGGAACTTTTTTTTTTTTTTGGTTATTTTTTGTTGGGGGGAATTCTGCATAACACATTGAATACTTTAAGGTTAAAAGCTGGTGGGATCTCATTCTTCACCCCATATTCTGTTAGCATCAAAAGCCATAAAATTTTCTTTGTATTCCTTGATATTTTTCAACCCATGTCTCCTGTTATTAATTTTTTTAAAGTTATTTTATTACATCTTGTCATAGGAAAAGACAAAAATAAAGTGTATATCTATTTAGCCAAACGGAAGGAGAAAGAGAATGGAAAACAAAGACAGAAGGGTCATTCTCAGCAATTAGACACCTCTTTCTCCAGTAACAAAGTAATTGCCAATTATACAAGTGAATTCAGATTAATGGTAGCAGTATTTTCAAAGCCTTGACCACACCACAAAGTAACCTTTTATTTTCTGTGGGCACATCCTTTGTAATTCTGTTGTGTTTTAGATTATCCTATTTGATGGAAGTTCTGACATTTTCATGTGCTAGCTAACACATCAGTATTTGTTCCGCTTCTCTACTTTTTCTGGATGCATGTATGATCTTTATAAAATTAAAAATAGGAGACATGCTAATGTTTCTTTTGTATTGTCTGTTCAGTTTTGAGTACTGCACAGCGTGCTATAAGGTGCTGTGACATATCAGTTACTTATAAATGACTTATGTGGTTCTGGTATTACAGTAGGAGTCATGTGGAAAATGCCATGACCATCTGCAGAGTGGCAACCTGGAAAGACTGTAATACCGTGTCCAGCGTCCATTCCTTCCACATGGCACTGAAATCAGTCTGAAGAACAGCACTGTTTGGCTATAAAACGATTGAGGCTGATGATACAAATAGATATTAAGAGTGTCTCCTGTGTACGTCTGAAAGCATCTGTGCAGTACCACATCAGTGTCTTATATGAGCTGTTTCAGATGTAGAAACATTAAAAATATTAGTATTATTCTAAGGGAGATAACAGGGTGGTCACAAACAAGCTGAAGTTACAATGGACCGGGCAGCAGCTGGATAGTTTGTAGACTGCGGCGTAGTCCCGAGCAGCAGACGCGCAGGAGGACGTGGAAGCCCGGCAGTCGCGATGCCGGGCCCCGTGGCCAGCCTGCTCCTCCAGCGCTTTTCCAGCGCCTCGGCCTCGTTGCCTGTTTAGCTTACATATAGAGTTTTATTTTTTGGGTTACGAGTGTAATTTTTATAGCCCTGTTTGCTTCCGACAATCAGTGAAAGACATACATTGTCTTAGTGAGGGGTGAAGGTTGATTCTATTTTTCCCTTAGCTCAAGGGGGAGCCTGGTGTCCTCCCGTCCTCCTGTCTGCTGCAGGGACACGCAGAATTCCAGAGGACTCGCGAGAGTCCAGGAGAGAATTCCCGTGCTATGCTTGATGTGAGGAGGCCCGTGTTTTTCCCACTCCAGCTCCCATCGTAGGAGGTCCGCTGAGGACATGACGAAGTATGCTTGTAGCATTCTGCTCATTTACAGAAGGAACTACCATGACCCGAGGCATGGACAGTGTTCAGGCAATGCAGATAGGACTTCAAGTCACTTTTGCCTTCCCCTGGGCTGCACCTTCCAGAAGAAATGAAATGCAGTATCTGCCCAAGGAAATACAGACAAATAAAAACTTAATTTTAGTTATTCAGGGTCACCTGGGGAGCAGGGGGCTGGAATGGAAGGACAGCTTTGAAATTCTTTGATTCTACTCCTGCACTCGGTGAACAAACTCCACTGATTCTTCCACAGAGCTGCTGTAATGCTCTCCTTGTTAGTACACTGCATAAGTAACCAGCTGCTGCCTCTTGCCTTTATTTCCAGCTGTTCACGCCTTTAAAAGACAACTAAAAATGAGATAAATAGCATCCTGATAGTTTTCTCCTTTCAGATAACTGCTGTGGTTACTGTGGTGCGGCAGACTGGGAAGAGGGACGCTGGCAAGAGCCGGGACGCCTCGCTCAGAGCAGTATGAGGAAAGAGACATAGATACGGGGCGGTGGTGTGACTCTGATGCTGATCTCATTTCGATCAGGATCTTACTGCGTGTGAGGTGCTAGTAGCTGTGTGTAAGGAATGACAGAACCCATTCCTCTGAAGAAGCACAGGGACCCCTGGCTTAGAAGAGAATTTATTTTCAAATGGAGGCCTTCCCAAAATATCATTGTTTTGCGCTGGGATTATTGCCAAAAATATGTTTTTGTGACATTTTATAAACGTACCTGCATCCTTAGATAACATTATTTTTGTTGTTGCTCAAAACTATTGGCAAGAAGAAACAGAAAGAGGTATAAACTCTATCAAAGTAAGTGCAGGCAGTTACCTGGCAAGACAAAGTGCAAGTGACAGAGCTGGTGAAAGAAAAGCTGGATTCGAAATGCAGCAAAAATTACTGTCTTGCAAAATTCAGTCCAGCTTGTGAGTTCCCTGCAGTGGAGAAATGCGATTGAAATGCTCATCTTGAGGTTCGGGCGAGGAGAAGTTTGCAGGCATGGCGCACAGTTAGGCAGTGAGTGAGTGGGCTAAAGGCGGTCGAGAGCTGGAGATTGCGGCAGCAGCACCGGTGAGAGAGTGCTCCTGTCCGGGATCAGGAGAAACATCAGGGAGAACACGGCTGAGGGCAGACTGAGCAGAGGAGGACATCCGTGTCTAGAATCAAAGATGCAAAGTGAAGGATGTCAATGGGGTTATCGAGATGTTTCAAATTCAGTTTGGAGATAGATAAGAAAATCGTGAATGTAGCAAAGACATGTTTACTGTAATAAATAGCATTTATGTGACACATCCATCACAAGATCTTGAAGTGGTTTACAAAGGAACTTACATAATTTATTTTTACTTTATAGGTGATCAAACTGAGCAAATTAAGTGCCTTGAGCAGTCACACAGAAAGTCAGTAGCGCAGCCAAAGCACTGATCGAGAGCCTCTGCGTGCAGTAGTGTAACTGTAAAGGTGCTAGAATGTGCTCTTTTGTGGAAGGTGGCTTTTCATCTCACCGCTGACCTTTCTGTGTAGCTGAACCACGAAAGTGCCACACTGCTGTATTATCATCCCTGCGTTACCGGAGTTCAGAGCATTGCAAAACTGCTTCTAAGCACTGGAAAGTGATGTCAAATGTTTATCAAGAGAGCTTGCAATTTCTCTTTGCATTCTGTCTGCATTTCACAGCATATTATAAGTGGCATGTCAGTAAAAAATAGATTCAGTCTTGCCAGCAACAGAAAGCAAAGGAAGCGGCGGTAGTTGGCTCCCAGCAATGTTCTCTTGGGAACAAGTCTGAACTGAGGCAGCTTTAGGGCTCTTTAGTTAAATTAGAGTTTTCCTTCAGTCCTCTACATGATGGGGTTGTTCTTTTAAGGACACCACCATTTTGGAAACATCCAAAGAAGATGAAGTACCCTCTTAGGAAACAGGTGTCTTGTTGCACTGCCTGGGTTATAGTAGATACCAGATCACAGTTCACAGAGAAAATACCTCTCGGTACCGTACGAAAGGCAGCAGAAACATTCTGTAACACTAGAGGGAAACTCTCTCTAGCTGCTAAGTTTTTATCTTTGAGGCAGAAAAATCTTGGGGGACGTCATAAAGAGCCACAGATACCTTACAAGGAACAAAGGATGGTCGTGGCCATCCCCATTACTGGGGTTCCGAGGCAAAGTTGGAAGGCGCTGTGCAGCTCAGTCCTCTCTGCTGCCCACTGTTTCACAGCACTGCAGGGAGCTGAGTTTACGTGGTTATTTTAGTTGTTTGAGGCGTTTTCCAGAAAACTCGTCTTGTGCCCATATTTTGTTCTAAGTTATCTGCCACTTTGATTACTGTACTGGATTCAATTTGATCTGTGGATGAAGTTTACATAGATGAACGTAGACCTGGGTACATTCCAGTCCCCAAAACAGCTGTTTCCCACCTTCCAGCCTCTCATTTTAGCATCACCTTTTTGTTGATTCTCCTGTATTCCCTAGTCATTGTATCTCTGAGATGTGTGGCGGCTTCATTGTAGTCATTGCCATGACACCAGAATGGCATAACAGCGCTTCCTCCACATGGCTGTTCACCACTGGAAATGGTGCTGATTGTCCTGGATGAACTGGATAAGAGGATGAACAGATAGTCATAAAAATTATCAATTTGGGCGTCATGATTTATTGCTGTCCAGTAGTGGTCAGTCCCACAATCCTTGGTGCTATAGAGTCTCAAACGCGGCATGCAGGGGAGATCAACAGATCTCTGAGCAGGAGGATGTGGACTTAACTGGAAAGGCTCCAGTGTGGAGTGGCCACGGCAAAAAGAAACAAAAGTGGTTTAATCATGGGATAATCACGGCGTGGTGACTCACCGATCATGGGTAGATTACTGCACTCACATATTCAGAACCCACCAGGGGCTTTAAGTGTGGACGGGCTTTGGCAAGAAGCTGAAAAGTGCACAAATGTTCGTGCAAACAGAGAGTCCTTTTTTCTCTAACTATCAAAAGAGTTGTCTCCTTGTATGCCTGATCATGAGGATGGCAGTACTGTCCCTGTTTTGCTCAAAGCTGTAAGCAACCTTCAGTAATGTGGATAGTCAGAAAATATGCCAGACTTATGTAGTGGCCCTTAAGGAAAATTACTCACTGGAGCCATTTATACCAGCTTATATTTGCAAGGAACAGAAAAAGATATTTTTGGTCTAGTATTACAGATGTTAAATCTGTAAAAGCAAAAATACCGAAAGTGTTTATGTTTGCATATTGAATGGTGCTTAAAGGATATAAAATATCAACAACAATCTGCTGAAAAACCTAGGTATAGACAAGGTGGAAGTAAAAACAATTGCATCTTAGTTGATCATTTTCTAGCTTCTCTTTCGGTTCCTGACTCCAGCAGTCATTTTACTAAATTTTGTTCGTAAATTATTTTTTTTTTCACATTAGCTTTTAATGACAGGAGAAATTCTCATATAGGTGTGTGCAGAGCTGACCTGCTTTTTATAACTCTTACAGTATCTCTTCGAGAAAGGAATAAGGAAAAAAAAAGTAAAAGCACACTCTTTGCCAAATGGCAGTAATGTCTCCTGTCAGACAGCAGAAAGGGGGGGGGGAGGTATAATAAAGCTCACTGCTATTACTTAAGAAGCTTGAAAAAGTGACCTCCACTGGAGGTGGAAAATACTTTAGGAAGCTGGTTAGGGAGGTTGAAAATGTGCAGAACCGAAAAGTAGTATTCTGTTGTAAAAACAAGCTAATACAGAGGTGCAAACCCTGAGAAATTCTAATTTTCACCAGGAAGAAGCAGTAATCATAGGACTGTGGAATAATTCCGGTTAGAAGGGACCTATGGAGGGCTCCAGCCTCCTCCCAAAGCAGGGCCAGCTCTGAGGCCAGACCGGGTTGCTCAGGGCTGGAATCAGTCTGATCTTGAAAACCTCCAAGGGTAGAAGGAGAAATGGAGGTGATAATACGAAGAAATTAAAAATCAGTTTGTACTTTGCAGTGTAATGTAGCTTTCAAAGAAGCCCAGACTGCACTGCATCTGCAAAAACTTCATACTGTGGAAGAAAGTGACAACAGGACAACCTGTCCAATCCCCATACTTTGCTGGTACATGATAAGCTATAATTCTCTGCCTTGCTGAAGTAGCAAGCACTTTGAGACACTCAGTCAGGAGAGAAGAAATGAAATGAAAATTTCAACAATCAAATATGCAAGTTGCATGAGTTTTTAAGAATGGCTACCAATATTTGGCTTAATTTTGTCCTTTTCAATGACAATTTTACAGCTGTGCTGTGCATTTATGTACCACCGGTTAATTTCTAAAGTGCATAAAAAACTTCTTCAAGTTATTAATTTGGCCATATAGCCCCCATTGACGTTTGACTGATGTAGAGAGAAGTTAAGTGCCTAACCCAGGGTCACGGAGCGTGCCTGGGGCAGATGGGTGGTCAGACCCAGGTGTCTGTGCCGGCTGTGGCTCAGCGGTCCCCTCCACCAGGAGGAGGTGACAGCACTAAGGTCATATGGGAGAATCCTCTGTCAACAATCCGTACTTTCTTCTGAAAAGCTCCCAGAAAATGCTTGAAAAAGGAATGTTGAAAAGCAGTATGCTTCATGCTATGTATTTTACACCTTTTTTTCTTCAGATATATAACATAGCAAGATTGAAGAGCCTAGTAAGTGACCTCCATATAAAGAGACCCAAACACTAGAAAAGAGAAATGAAAAAGACTGGCTTTGAGGCTGTTTACAGAGCCGGAGGGATGAGAGGTCGGCGCAGTCCAGAATTTAACATCTGTATCCTGCTGCTGCTAAAACATGGGTGTAGTCACAGTTGTTTGCCCTTTCACTGCAAAGTAGAGGTTAATAAACATCCCTGACAATAGAAGCAGGTATGATTTAATCACAGCTGTTGCCACAGACAGGACTGTGCCAGTTATGCTTGCATGGCATTTATATTTACAGAAACAGGTTTGTTCAGAAGAAAATTACCTGTCTGTGAATCTGTGCTTACATCAAAGTATGTCTATTAAGTACTTCTTCCATATAGCAAAGAATGGAAATGGGAAGATAGCATCGCTAATTAAGTATTTGTTTAAAATATTGAAATAAATGTTAAAAATAGAAAAAAATTGTCACTTTCTGGAGGATCTTTTTATTAAATATGTTTTCATAATCAGTACTGACTTCCCCAGAGAGGAGAAAAGGGCAGAGGACGGTTTCCACGATAACTATCAGATTGCTTATGAAGGTTACTACAATATTTGTCTTGCCCATTCCCTGCTTTGCTATGCAGTCAGAAACAGATTTCTGTGTTTTCAAGAGCTGTTCAAGTATAATTAGAGGCTCAAAATGAGTTGAAATCTCAGCTGGCGGCCTAGCGATTTGTTTTCGTGCGGCAAGTCGTTCAAGATTTATAGATGCATAACTCTCTGATGGAGTAAGGGGATATCCTCAACCCAAGTACTCTATTGTACCTCTGGTTTTATGCAAGATATAATGCACTCAGTGGCCAGCTGTGTGCTGTCTTCTGCCCCTTGACAGGGCAGAATCTTCGTGGCTGCCGTGCTTTGTCTCTCCGAGGCAGAGACCGCCATGTACTTGTAATAATGTCGTGTAATGGTGCGTTTGTTTCATTTGCGATGCATCGCAGCAACAGGCTCATTTCTGAGAACAGGAGCGGGGTGTCAGGCTGCCCTGCAGTCGGAGGGAGGTTTCGGTGGCAGGAGCCCTGCCGATGGAGCAGCCCCCGCTCCCCGCGTCCCCATCCCAGCCCTCTCGGGGGGGTCTGGGAGCCTTCCCCCACCCAGTCCAGGCTGCAGGCGAGCTCCAGCGCTGCCACCCTCTCCCTTCCCCACTGCCACCCTCTTCTCTCCCTCTCCCTTCCCGGTGGTGGGACTGGGCGTTTAAGGGGGTTATGCACATGCTGCAGAAACAAAGACATGACTCCCAAACAACTTCACGTGCCTGACTTTCTAAAGCATCTCTGTTTCCTTATATTCAAAGAGCCTTTTAATAAAGGAGTGTGTATGGTGGCTTAATTAATTTCAGTTTCAAATACAAGAACCATCTATTTAAAAACAGAGAAACATGCTGGTGCTGTAGAATACTATTTTTCATACTGTCTAATGCATACTGGTAAAGCAGATTGTACCCAGGTGTGCTCCCCTCTGAGACGGTTCCTTCCTCTGTCCCCGACTGCCCCGCAGTACTGTATTGGTGGACCACTGGCCATCGTCACTGTCGACACACGTTTTTGGACGGGGAGCTGGAGGAGGGTCATGTAAGCTCTGTATTTGCCTTTTCAGTGCAGGCAGAAAGACAGGACAGAACCGTTTTAATTAAAAATCAAGATGTTTCTTTGCATATGTAAGACATATTTGGGAGACCTCAGTCAACTTACCCTTGAGACCACTGGAATTATTTTTGCAGTGGCATGAAGAAGACTATGATGTAGATGCCCTTCAGTTACACAATCTAATCTGTTTACTTAGAAACAAAATAGTATTTTTTAAATGGAATATGATACATAATGAAATTTTAATTTAAGAAGTTTTCATTCAAATAACAACGTTCACGTGCTCCCCATCCAGCTGGAGTCATGACATTAAGTCGCGTCTTGGTAAGATGTCGTTACTTGCGTTGTAGCATTCTCACGTCCTGACCCAGTGAGGTGTTCTGAAGACACGTTCCCCTCGCAGCTCCCTGCCGCTCTCTCGCCGGGTGTGCAGGATGGGGCTTGCGCCGCCGGAGGGATGGAGGCGTCCCTGCTCACACCCCTGGCCCCGGGCCCTTCATGACCGTGCGTGGGTACAGCTGACCCTGCATAGATGTGCGCAAAGATTTTGCAAAGCTCAGAATTTGTTGGTTTTAATATAACGAGGGCAACAACTGCTACATTATGCTGTGCCTTTGCAGATGTAGTAAATATCGTACGTGATTTGTAATCCTTGTTGACTATGCTTATGTAGGTAGAGATTATTTCCCTGATTTCCCCAAATGATCTAAGCGTTCAGTGATTACCCCTCTAATTTATTTCTGTGCCAAGAATAACAAGCGAGTTAACTGCTCGTGATGCGGCTCTGGCCGGGGAAGAGGGAGGAGGTTTCAGGTGAGTTATGGCAACTGCTCTGGTGTTTGTGGGGGGAAAAGGCCTCCACCTCCCCTTCTCCCTTCTGCCCTGTAAATCTCTGTTAACCCCTGTTGCTGCCTCCATATTATAGGGCTTTTAAAGAGGAAACAATTAATTATCTTCATAATCAATTTGTCAGGGCCATTAAGGCCTATTAGTGCAGCCAGGGCCCTGATGCAGTTATAGAAGTGGGAAGATGTAGGCTGAAAAGAAAAATGAGTCCGTACTGGAAGACAAGTATATAAAAAAGGTGTTTCTTCTAGTAAAATGTTTTTGGATGCTTGCTGTGGTGACTTAGGGGCTAGGCTTGCTCTGGTTTTTGCATGGTCTTGGCATATATTGTTCAGAAACCAAAGAGATGCCCGGTTGTGAAAATAGAATACAGCTACCCCGATAGAAACATTTAGAAGGAGTGTGAAATCTGTTGGTCCAGCAGCACATGTATTTGATGTTCTGAGAAATGTCAGTATGACACATAGCCAGGAAATAGTCATAGGGCTTATTTCAACCGCTGTATGTATAATCGGGTCTTTGGAAATGAAAAAAAAAAAGAAGTCTGTTTTGAGGGCTACCCCTTCTAATGAGAAGCTTTTGAAGAGTATGGGAAAATAAGTCTAAGTAAAGTATCTGTGGAAGACAACCTTCAAAACACTTGTTACATTTGTCATAAGAAGCTGTATAAATCACTTCAGTATCAAGCATCTTGTTGGCAATTGTAATATTTACTCATCTTAAAACAATAGAAGAAGTTACAATATGATATGACACGTGAAAGTTCTCACGCTTGGCAAAATTGGCTTCTCCAGTTTTGAAACGGCTTTCAGAAAGACTTGCTAGTTAGGGAGCAAGGTTTATGGGGAGAAGCCTTATTTTTCATAGGCCCAAAGCATAGCATTGGAAATAACAGACACACTTTCAGGCAAAGGGATCGAGGGACCAAAACCAGCCAGAGTGACTGGGCTTCCCAGGGAGGCTTGCTTAAATGCTTGTCCTTGCTTTACCTGCTCTGAAAACAAGAAGCATTTCAGTCCCTAGGCTCTTGCTTTAGCACTTTTCACAAGTATTAAAATGTCACACATTTAAAAAAAGAGACGGCAGTTACAGCTTTCAGCTTGCACGCTGGATTGAACTGACAGATGTGTAAAGAAAAGATTTAGCTAATGAAATTGATATAATGTGCACTTTTCTGGGAAGCCTGTGCTACCTAAAAACGTAGAAAGGCAAGACGTGAGAAACCCTCGTCCAAGTGTGGTATATACAGCGTCTGCCCTGTTAGCTTTGCACCATAAGTATTTTTGCTTGGGATCTTTCTGTACTGTCTGTGCACCTTTAGCTAGATTAAAGCATCGTTTTGATTAGAGCCTCTTGGCATCACTGTAATACGGGCTGTGGCACGTGGTCCCATGCAACAAGGAAGGTTTCTCTGGTAATCAGGAAGATTTCTGACTGCATATTTCTCAGATTTAACGTTGGAGTTTAAGTAGAGATACACCCTTAGTCACATATGTTTATCTTCTCAAGTGCTGATGTGTTCTGAGTAAGCAAGTGCACACCCAGTTGGAACCAGTAGCGCTAAGAGCAGAGCTGAGCCCCCCGTCCTGGGGACAGGTGCCACCTCTGAGTTTCTCTGAAGAACTTCTGGTGTGGCAAATGTAAATCGGCATACAGATCTGTTTGCAGTATAAATGCCTAGAGAGCTGGAGAAAATCTAATCAGCTGAGAGAAATAAGTGAAGTTTGGACTCTGTATCAGTATAAGCAGTGTGATGACTCATTTAAAAAAAATCTCAGTTAGTACTTCACATCTTTTTGAACCTCTTATTTACCATGTTGAACATATCCAATATTACTCTGTGGTCAAAACTTGATTTTGTAAATCTTGGACTAAAATCGTATTTAGTTATTTTAAACAAATACCTTATTGAAAATGTATTACAGGTTGCAGTTACTGGGATCACGTGTAAAAAGCATGCATGTTTTCTGAGGGCTTTTGAGTGAGTCAGTGACAGCTGGTTTCACTGAGTCTATATCCAGCCAATACTGTGTAAATCTCCAAACTAAAAAAATAGGCATCTAAGGATTTCTTGCACATGCATGGTGGCATATCTTGCAGGACCACTCGAAAACTGTAATGCAGTTATCTTAGGAGTGAAGCAAGCAATCTCAGCTCAGATGAGGCAAGGATGGCTTTTGTCCACAAGTTTGGAAATCTGCAGCTGAGGAGATCTACGTGCTTGAAGTGTAGGTAAATGATAAGTAAGTGAAGATACATCATCATGTTGTCTTTGCCAGTAAACCCAGATTAAAAAGTCCCCATCTTTGGCCACTTATTCCCACTTCTGTGTTACACGGATAATTTTTTAACCAGTTCCACTTTAGTTATCCTATGGAGGTGGTGACACGGTGCAAGAGCAGAAATGAGTGGTCAAGTAACATTAGGAGAATGCAGGGCTTCCGTCACGTTGGCGTATATTGCCCATTGATTTCATGTGCGGTGACATACCAAAGCCCAAAAGCCAACCCGTGACATGGTTTGTTTTTTTTCCTGACAACAACAGGTCAGGAAATAATGCAATATCCTCCCACACTAAGCACTTTCTATTCTATTATCCCCTCTTGTATATTGCCGTCTCGAAATTGTTACATAAAATGAAAACCTTTTAACTTATTTTAAAAACTTGTAATGAGTTTTATTTGTAGAATTAAAAAGATTAGTATTACCCACCCTGTAACAGTTACAGAAGAAATATTCCGCCAGGGCATACTGCAAAACCACATGTTGTCCCTGGGAGCTAAGTTTTGCTATTGATTGCAGACACAGCTAAAATAGGATATGTAGTATCACGGGTAACCAGATGTCTCCTTAGTTGCTAAAGACTAAAAGTGACTGAAAAGCACTCTTAACTTTAAGATAGGAAGTATGGGATGCCCAATAAATTTGTCTTCAATAAGATTTGTTGAGGGCGGAGGCTGAATTATTGAAACAGGGAGTTAAAACTCATAAAACTATGTTCTACGGTGGTATTTTATAGGAAAATACTATTTGGCACATTCATGTCTCAGGCTTAACATATTTTTGAACGGTAATGGTTTTGAAAGGGAGCCCCAACAAAACCATCGCAGACCAGTGGTGACACCACTGTGCAATATAATCATCCAATAATATATAGTTAAGAAAGCTGCAGGTGGTACAAATAAGATAACTTGAGTTTCTTCTGCCAACACAAACAGCAGTCTTTTTTAAAGTTATCCATAGGATAACTTTTAAAGTCTTGTCTTTTAACTGTTTTTAATATCTGAAGGTAGAAACCAAAGCAAATATGAAGGTGGAAAGGGTTCATAACCCTCTGGGCATGACCATCAGGAGGTTAATCCCCTTACCTCCTCTAAACCTCACTGAAGTCACTCTTATAAAGCAGGTGCTGCTAGGACAGAGCTACCAACTAAGGTAAAGATTACACTGGAATTACTGGGTGTAATCTGGTGTTCCTACCTCTAAGTACATCGTTAGTCCCTTGACTTGATGGACTTGTGCATGTGAATTTTAAAAGAATAGATGGAGCCTTGTAGCAGTTGTAATGAAAAAGGCTGGAGGACAAAAATAAATTTTGAGATTCTAAAAGTCAAAAGCTGATTTGCAATAATAATAATAGTTTATAAATTTCGGTAATTTAAGTTTTGACATATTTGCAATTACGCAATAATGTGTCTCATATGAAGAATTGAGAAGCAAATGAGCTCACACTTCTGTGGTATAAACTTCGTTAGTAGTGTAACAACTTTCACTATATATTTTTGTGTAGAATATAACAATTTTCAGTACTTATTTTCATGTTCTATATGCACGCCCGTCTCATGAACAAAAATGAGTCACGATAATTTCCTGTGCTAGTCATTGCAACCGCAATATTTGTGCTCAAGAACCTGGAGAAGTGATCCGAGGTTTCAAAACGATCTTGGTTGGAAAACTGCACCTCTGCAACCCCCTCCCTCCCCATCCTGCTTGGTCCTTATACTTGGGGCTTGCTCTTTGGGTGTCAGAGAACAGTTTTGTCGCTGTATCTTGTGCAAGGGTTCCTGGAAAAATCTGGGGTTTGAATATGGAGTTGTTTGCCAGTGAGGTGATTAAATCAATCAAATTTATTAAGCTGCCCCTGGGCTGCCTTTCCAAAATACTCACAGTTTGTAAGTAACGAAGATCTGTACCCTGATGTGCGTTCCTTCCTCGCTTTTACTTACCCAAGTTACCTGTGCAGGTAATCTTTAGTACGTATTGCTTGCTGTCTGGGCAAGCATTTTTAAGAGTGAACTGCTAGTCATGCCCTCTGAAAGCAAAATATTGGAAAATAAATTCTAGATCAGCGGAGCGCGTGTGGTACTTGTCTGTGGTGTACCTGTTTCTGGGACTGGAACCACATCAGCAGTGAATGTACGCCTGCTTACGTTTCACAGCCGTCTTTGATTATTTTTACTGTCACATCTCTACCAAATAAACCTGGAGAAAGTAGAACAATTCAGAATATCTGACATTTTGACATCCAGTGGCTACTTATAGTGAAGCATTTCGTAAAATCAGCCTTGATCAGCTGCAGGGCATTTAGATATACAGTCCTGTTCACAAAACGTCTGTCTGGGATGGGAAGTAGAATAGAATGGTTTTACGTAACATTTCTGTAATAAATTAGCTCTGCTGTCATGAACCAAGATTAAAACTCATGGATAACATTTTCTTCAACAGTGGTCTCAGATTTTGTCACTACACATAATTATACAGATGACAAAGATTCTCTTAAAACCTGGTCCAAACCGGGGAGACAAGAGTTTCTTTTTATAAGGATATCCCAAAATAATAACCAAAGAGACTACTCTTCAGCTCTGCAGTGATAAATTCTTTAAGTATTTCAAGGCTGAAAATAATCTTGCTTTGCCACTGCAACCTACTTTTAATTCTATTTGTATACTTGCCATTTGCTTAAAAATTGAAGTGATATTCTGTCTGAACAGAAAAACCTTGCACTGTGTTAAGCCTAATACTTTTTTTTAAGGTGTTGAGCAAGAAATAACAATGAGTTTAGAACAGCAGGAGTTTAAGACAGCCTGCCTGGCAAAACAGGTTGGGTTTATTCTCATTCGGGGCATATCCAGCCTCTGGTGCATACTTGAGGTGTGTGCTTTAATCTGTCAATGAGAGGTAAAGTACAGATGTTTAGGATTTTTTCTTTGTCTAATGGTTCCAGTATGTGAGAGGCAATGGGTCTGTCTGTGGAGCAGTTGTGTGCAGTCGCTTCAGCAGAGGCACCTGCAGTGGTACAGAGCCTTTTAAAGAGGAGGTGGATATAGGAAGCAAGTTTTAACTGCGTGGAAGCGGGAGGAAGATAAGAATCATTACTAGACAACATTACTACATTAATCTTTTTCCCTAGGGACTTGATTCAGCAAGACACTGAAATTCTGTGTAATTTTAAGGACATGAATTTCCCACAGCTTTCTTTAAACCGCTTTCATATTTCTTGAGGTGGAAACAGGTACTTTCTTCTCTCGTGGTTTACATGGTGAATTCTGATTTTCTCTTCCCCTTTTTTCTTCGTTCCTAAAACGCTGAAATCAGGTGGCAATTACAAATAGAGAACGTACAATATCGACTAAACTGCTTGACATCATTGATAATATATAGGCATATTTATAGCTAAGTATCCCAAGACTACCTCACAGGGCAGCAAAACCATCTGATACCTCTGAAAGATCTTCGGTGAATTGTTCTCTTTCTGAGCCACACAGACCACAAACCCCACAGGAAGTTGTCTCAGTAGCGGCTGCGGTTCTGCAGTTCCTTCTTCCCCGTCCTTAAGTGGTCAAAACATTTCTTAAAAAGTTAAATCGACACAGACTTCCTGCTCTTGCAGTGTAACAGATACACGTGCCTGCAGTCAGAAAGGAGGATTCACCCACCTGATTGTCCTTCTGTGTCCTTTCAATCAATTTAGGGTTATGGTTTGAACTATACTGATTAAATAGTAGTTTTATTTTTAGGTTTCCTACCAAGAAAATATAATAGTACTTTTTTTAGACGTCTCCCAGGAGCAGGTATGCAAAGGATGAGTAAAGCACTTGCTTTTCTTCAGCTGTTGACTTTTAAGACAATTTTCTCTCTACAGATGAGGAAGCCACCCTGTTTGCAGGACCTAAAAGGGCAGTATCAGGAATATGATTTAAAATTCTGATCCTTCAGCAAACAGATGGGACTTGGTATATATATCTGTATCTGACTGAATGTGCTATATATATAGGGCATATATATGCATAAACACTGACATATATATATCCCTCACTATGTATCGATATGTGTGTATATATATATACATAGACATTTACTCTTTCCTTAAAGCCTTTTTGAAACGAACACATGAATACAGTGGTATCCCAACGGTCTTAAAAAATACAGCTTGCTCATTTCAGAGATGAATTTTGAAATACTTCATTAAGAATTAAAAAAAATAAAAGTTAAATAGGAGTATCATTCAAGGTTTCTTTCACTTAGTATAATTATCTTAGTTTGATTCGAGCAACATTTGACGAGCATTTGATCTGGCATTTTCAGTACTGTTGATGGTGACTTTGCTTGTGAGCAATTTATTAATGAAGAGATGGAAAAGTTCTCCTGAAGGAAGAACTGGAAAGGACAGGAACATGTCCCCGTTATTGCTTTGTTTAAAAACAAGCAAAAACATTCATTAAAATAATTTGCATCTATCAACAAATATATGCATTTTACCAATGCTAGTAGAATAAGATGGTATTTCTAGCTCCTCTAATTCATATCAAGAGTAGAGATGGAGTTTTTAAACAACTTTTGGAAGGAAGGAGAAGGGAGATGGGGAGGGAGGGAAGGAAAGGAAGGAACAAAGAAAAGAAGAGGAAAAATGAAAAAAGATTGAGAGGAAAGAAGGAAGGAAAGAAAGAAACAGAAAGAAACAAAGAAGGAAAGAAAAGAAAAGGAAAGAAAGGAATCCCATTAGTCTCTGTGGGCCAAAAGAGTGATGTATGTCCTCTCCCAGACTGGCGAGAGATCATCTGTGATCATTTTATATCCACTGCCAGATGTTTCAAACCCCTAGATAGAAGTCCTTCCTTGACAAATAATCTCCATCCTTGTCAAATTCAGTGGATGGATTGATGGCATTTTCTCATTCAGTGTCAGATGATACAAAAATGGCACCCCCGTCTTTGCTGGAACTTTCTTCACTTAATATTTTTCTTTCACCCTTGTATTTGTTTGCCATCTTTCTCCCAATACCTGAACAATGACTTTTCTTTCCCATGGTCCTTCTCCCTTATTTTAGGGATCCATCTCCACCTCTCCGTGTTTGCATGCCAGCGCTTCTCTCTCATTCCCCTGTTGTACGTACGCCTCATCTTGTTTTACGGCCTTTAATCTTTGTTCCCTTTCTGTTCTCCCCCCCAGTCTGCAGGCACTGCCCACCCTCCTAAAACTGTTCTTATTCCAGGGGGGGCAGATGAAAGGGAGGGATGATTTTCCCATACTCTTTATCAGGTCACTCTCCTCTCAGTTTCTTCTTGTGCATCTCTGCACCTTGAAACCTTCCCCCTCCTTCCTGTTGTGATCTCAGCCTTTTCCTTCCTTCCTCCGCTGGTCAATACTCCCAGACTCCGGCAATGAAGCCCGCGGGCACAAAGAAATGTCACGCTCCACCTTCTGCATGTGTAGATAGATGAAAAAGAATAATATCTGAGGCTTAGTTACGTCTAGCAATTAACATATAAAAACCGTGCAGTAGTGTTTTCATGGCGGGGGCCAGCAGAGGAGCTTTGGCAGTAGGAGACCTCCCGTGGGGACAAGCCCCTCCAGAGCTGAGCACAGCCGCTGCGAGAACAGGGGGGCGATGCCTCGGCATTCCTCCGGTGCCGGAGGGTCAGGGATGGTGCTGGGGAAAGCTAGATGTCCCTGGAGCTCTGAGGCTGTTCTGGGGTGCGAGCTGGCACTGTGTGCTCCGAGGGAGAAGGTGCTGAGGGTCATTCTGCCTTCTCCATGCCGGGGCCGAGGAGCTGGCCCTTCCCCCCGATTGTGGACTGCTGCCTTGGGAATTTGCTTCAGCTATTTCCTGCAATATGAATTTGTTTATTTTCAAAGGAGAACAAACGTAAAGCTCATACAGTAGCTTTGGGTAGGGCGTTTCTTTGTAGAGCAGCGATTTGGATCATTGAATTGCTGCCTCTTTTTAAGAATTGAGGTACTGCTGAAGATGGCTGGGAGCACGGAAGCAGCTGGTGGCACATAAAAAGTACAACTGCAAGAAAGTTGTGCTCTGATACCATGCCTTTTGCTGTCACCTATGGCTCGTGAAATGTTGGCAAAGTGAGTGCAAAATACTCCCATTTTGGTCTGTGACTTTTTTCTCACCTACTCTCCTTTCCGTGGGAGCTGGTGGATCTGGTTAGTCATGGAACTTTTGCTCTAGTCCAATGTTTAAAGCGTAAATTAATCAACATAATAAAGCGTGGACCGTAGGGATGTGGCGAAGACACAGAGCGTGCCATCTTTTCCCCAAGGTTGGAAGCACTTCAGCGGGTGATTCTTTGGGAGGTGGTTGGGGTGACTGAGGAGTTGGTCCCACAAAGCTCCCACAGCTCCAGCTGCGTTTCGGGCGGCACGGGCCAGGCACCCGCCTCCGCAAGGAAGAGAACATCTTTAAAAAGCCTTTTTCTAAACGGAAAGAAAAAAATATGTTTGCAGTGTTTCTCCCAGTGCTTAAATAAATACTTACTTTGTAAAAGGCACTAAAACCTCTTCGCCTAAAGTACTTGAAAAGTTTATTTCTTGAAGCCGCGGGGAGCAGTTCGTGGTGCCGTAGGAAATGCTAAGGCGATGCAGTCACCGCCTTAAACCAGCCCGAATCTCCCGAGCTGTTTTCTTTTTGTGCCTTTATTGCTTTTATCTCAGGAACAAAACGTACAATTAGGAACTCGAACGCGCGTGTCCCGCCCCTTCAAACAATGGACCAACGCAGCCGCAGGTCTGAGCGCTGCCCCAGGGACAGCCCGGGCCCGCCGTCCCCGCCCGCGGGACACCCCGGGCCCGCCGTCCCTGCCCCAGGGACACCGGCCCGGCCGCCTCCCCCGGCCCGGCNGGCCGCGCCGGCAGTCAGACAGGTCTGTGGCCGGGCGGGGGGAAAGGCACGCGGCGGGCGGGCGGCGCGGCCGCTGAGGGGACGGACGGGCCGAGGGCAGCGCGGCCGCTCCCGGCGGCGACGGCACCGACACCGGCACTGGCCTCCCCCTTCCTCCTTCCCTCTTCCCGCCGGGCAGGAGAGCGGCTGGACTGTTACCGAACTTGAGCCTGCGCTCCCCTGCCCCTTTCTGCCTCCCTCCTCCCCCGTCCCCGCCCCGCCGCTCTCCTCTCCCTCCTCCCCCCCGCGCCCTGCGATGTTTATTCGGGCGGCGGCGGCGTGAGGCGCGGGCGGCGGTGGGGAGTTTCTCTCCCCCGGCCTGAGTAGTCGCAGGCGCGCACACGCTCGCCCTACTCCGGGGGAGAGAAGGAAACAAAATGTCTGCCAGGGCCGCGGCGGCTTCCACCAAGGTAAGGCTCAGCCCCGGGGCGGCGGCGCTCCCTCCCCGATCTAATCCCCGCCGTCCGGCGCCGAGCCGCGCCGGGGAGCCCCGCCGGGCCCCGCCGGCTGCGGCTTCCCTCGCCCGCCCTCGGGCTGCGGGCAGTCGGGGGGG
>VUYV01000008.1:6696010-6806100 GCA_008711295.1 Anarhynchus alexandrinus | reverse complement strand
CGGGGATGATTGTTGCTGACATGCGGTAAACAGCTCTGGGGCGGCGGTAATCCCTCAGACACTGGTGCCGGCCCCCCGCCCGCCCCGCCGGTGCTGGGGTGCAGGAGGGGGCTGCCCGCCCCGGCCGCCCGCCGCCAGCGCCGCCCGGCCGCCCCCGGGGCGAGAGGTGGGGTTAAGGGACGCTCAACAGGTTATTTTTCCTCCGTGCGAAATTAAAGGGTTCGCTCTGAAACGAGTTCGAATTTAAATCTGGAGGTAATTTCTAGCTGCGAGCCCCGAGTAGCTGCCCCGGCTTCAGCGTGAGGAGTGGCCGGCCCTGGCGTGGCCGCGGCGGCGTTTGCGCCCGGGTGAAACTCGGCGGTTTCGGTCTGATGTCACTTGCTGGTATGCGCTTACTCAGGCCGGGTGCTCGGCAGGGCGAAGCGAAATACACACCTGATTGCAGTGCTGCCCGCAAACTTCGGGCTGCCCGAAATGCTAAGTTACTCGTGAACTTACTCGTTAGTCGTAAGACGTTGTTGTCTACTTGTGAGGTGGTGTTAGCTGTGGCGATTTGATCGACTCCCAAAGTTTTACTTTCGAGGTGTACGCGAGGCAACTTCAGTTTCCAGAGTGCGATTTTAAAAAACTTTCAGGCCAGTGTTGACCCTGTGGAGCGTCCCAGCGCCCAAACCGCCACACTGAGTTGCACGCCCCTTTTGAAGTGTGCTTTCGGAGATCCTGTGTTACGTTTTAACATACACGTCCACACCTTTCAACAATAAATGCGTACGATTGGAGAAGTAATTTATTTTGGGTGATATTTCAAACTGGTGGTGTCGCCTAGCTAGAGAGACAAAGCATGCTTTTTCCCCCCTGTTCAAATGCATTTATGTTAACAACAAACAGGATTTTTGAAGATGAGCGTTATCTTTGCTCCTAGGAAGAATAGTGGTGTGTTAGAATTCTGCCACACGAGGAATTGTGAGAAATTGCATCAGCTTAAATTTTGCAGATTTTCTTTCGTATAAAATTGGGGTGTGAGGTTCCCACTTCCAGTTCAAAATACTCCCTTAAAATACAGCTATTTTGTGAGAATGTAGAAAAATACTGCCTTCCACAGATGGCATGCGCTGTCTTAAAAAAAGACTAATTTTTTTGAAATACAGAAGTATTATCTGTCTTGACTGTAGACTGATGCACAAACTGGTGTAAAATTGAAAGTTGTGTCTTACCATAGCAGTTACTTGAAACTTCTTCCAGATCATGGTTGTATCAAATGGGCCTTTCTAGCATGTATACATGTATACAATACCAGCTGAACTAATTATACTGAAAGGCATGTTAATTTAAGAATGTTGCAAAATGTAGTCTCTCTCTGTTTAACTCTTCGCTGGTATACTTTCAGATTTTATAAAAATCACGTATTTGAAGTAGCACATCTCTTTCTCAGGAAAAAAATAAATTTTATAAGTCGTGTAAACTCTTACAGCCTGTAATAGCCTTCTATCGAAGTTATTTCTTACCTTTTTGATCTAGATCACAGAGGTGTCTTTAGAGCCTAGAATCTTACGCATATGGTTCATATGAATTTCCTTTTCAAAACAAATGCTTTCAATAGACGGGTAACGTTATTTCTACTTCAGCCATTAGTTCCTGGACTGCTGTTCATAGGGTTTTAATAGTTGTAGATGGAGGGGATTATAAATATTTTAGAAATACTAGAATATTGGAAGACTTCTGTATTCAAGTTTCAGATCTTGTTTCCTTCAGTCAGCCCTTCAGACGTGGTATCTGGTTTCTCATTTTTGGGGTTGTAATGCATTAAAAAAACCTCTGTGAATGGTTTTGTCTTCATAGTTACTTAACATACTTTTTAGCTTTTGTGGTCCATGTCTGCCTTTATCCTGGCCTACTTGACCAGAAGAAAACTAAAAAAAAAAAAATTTTTTCATTAGCTGAATAATTCTTATTTGTACATGTGGGAATCTTGGCTGGTATGATTGATTGTGTTACATCCCGTTATCAACAGTCTTTATGCTACCTTCCACTGCCCTTCAGTTTTGATTACTTAACTTTTTCCCTGCTATGCTGTAAAAGAATGTGGTTTTTATTGAGTTTTTAAATGGTTGCTGTAGCTGTTGGTAGTATACAATAGAGAACGGTGAGAGAAATGAAATCTTGCTTGCTGTCTAATCTGGTGGTGGCTGTGACTGCAAAATGTAGGGGGCCTAATCTCTCCTGATGTCTTTTTGAACAATACTAATGGATGCTGTGGGAATGACTGTGTCAGGGTATTAGTAATGAGATGTAAAGCTTTCCACCTTTAAGCTGAGGGTTCAAATGTAGTCCACATTAGTTAAAAAAAAAACCAAACCAAACAAATGCTTTTAAGGAGTAAATGTGGGGACAGGACTTCATGAGTCCTTGAGCCTTTTTGAATGCTGAACCTGAGTTCTTCAGACTTCCTTCTAGTTTTACATACGCCCATAAAGAATATTTCCCAGTCTTTCACCTCAGTCCTGTAATTAATTGGATTTTGGTTGCTCTAACTGTCTTTACAGCTCCAGGCACATATCTATTATCTGCCACTTCAATCAAGTTTCTTCTTCTCAAGTTGAGAACTTGATCATGTTAACGGTTCAAGACTTGCTGATTGCAGGGACTCTTTGGTTTCCTCTGTTAGAGGGAATGACTGGTAGTTTTCATAAATGTAGGTTAGTGTTCTACCCCAAATTCTACTTGGAGACACCAGTGTATTTGTTTCCTGTAGAGGATGTATGTGCAAGTTTATAAACTGTGTTTTAGTGTGCTGTAACCTATGAGATAGCCAAGTTTGGAACAGTATTTTGTTGTTCCTATTTAAGTCTATATGAACGCTATAATGTTAGATCAATTCTCTGATTGTTGATGAGATTCTTCAACTATAACAACAAAGAAGAAATAAATAAATAGAAAACGTAAGTGGTGAAGTAACACCAAGTGTTGAAATAAGCTGAGGATTTTGTTTAACATCAGAACCTACCTTCTGCTTTGAAAAAAAGGTCGTATAAAATGACTGCATTTAATTTTGATAGTGTTTCTGTAAGTTGTATTTGAACCTTAGGAAATACTTACTTTAATGTTTTGTTTGCAGAGAAGAAATTATCTGTGTAACTTGTATTTTGGCTTTGGATTTTCTTATGTTCTTTTACTGTTATGGTTATGACTATAGGCAACTTCAGCTACCACGTGATAGTTTAGGTGAGTTTTTCAGTATGAATTATGTTGTAATGACGTGAGAAGAGCCATGAGCTCCACAGTCTGTAGATCATTATGAAGTATATTCTGGAGTTTGCTTCTGATTCAACATGCAGCACAAAGATTACTGTAATGTAAACAGAGCTCGCAATCTGACTGTGCCTGGGAACTGGTTCCACCTTTATAGAGTGGAAAATTGCTAAGACCTTATCAGTGACCAGCTAGCTAATCTTTGTTTCAAGGAAAACATCTAGAAATGGGTTATTGTACGTCATAGGTATTTTAAGGTGCACATTGTACTACTACTTACGTACTATGAGACTAGATATTGGGCTTCTGCCTATGCAAAAAAAGGCTTAAAACATGCTATTTTGAATTGGTGCTTGAAGTCGAGTGGTCTACAAGCTTGAGTATATGTCTGCATTGACCCTACAGTGTACCATTGTGGTCAAAACTTGCTGGTATGAGGAGTCATGAAAATACTTGGTAACAAGACCTCAGCCTAAGATACAGGGTTGAAAACAGAACCGTTACTAGTGAACTATTCAAGCTGTGAATTGTGCTAAATACTTTGGGTTTGTTACTTGAAATGCTGTGTAGAAGTATTGTCTATCTTGGGTCAAAGCACTCATCCGGAAGCTTTGACACAGAGTCGGTGAAGTTCTGACCAAGGGCACAACTGTTCACCCATTTTGTCGCAGGCCATGCCAATAGGCTTGCTGTAGGAAATAGGATCCTCTCTCCTGTTTTCTTCTCCTGTCCTCTATAATGAGAGGAAAGCTGATGTCTTGTGTATATTGGGGGCGCAGGGGGAAATCAGATTACTGTCGCACTGTGGGGAGAGTAAAGCCATATGTGTGTCTATGTCAAAATCAATAGTCCCAATGTTTGGTTTATTAACACTGTGTCAGATTCTCAGTGTCTGTTTGAGTTGAGGGATACTATTTGAAGCAAATGCTTATTGTTAAGTTTATAGGATGTCTGAAGTTATGTAATCTGTACAGCAAACTACCCTCTGGTTAAGAAAGACATCGGTCATTTATATCCCCTGAATTTTTCCTGGTTATCATAGTACAAATGCAACAAAAATGAATATCAAACTATGCTCAGTGTTTTCTCAGGCAAATATATTGCTAATGACTTCTTCACTGAATGTACTGATTAAGCAAACAGCCGTAGGGAAGTCTTAAAATGAATTCCGTGATTCTGTGCAGTGTATTTATGCTGAGTCCAAAAAGTCCTGAAATGAAAACATTGTCTTGTCTTATAATTATGCTATTTTAGGGACAGATTATTTAAATATGCGCTCCACACTCATAAATAATAGGGGTGCCCTTGTTTCAAGGGGCTGTGACGTGCTTTGGTGAAGGATCTGAGAAAATGGAGGAAGGTGTTCATCTGAATGCTCTAAGGTCCAGTGTGGGTCCCTTGGATCCTGAAGAGTGACGAACGCTGCTGAGGCCACAGGTGTGGTGACTTGTCTAGGGACAATGGTGTCTGCTTGGTTATCCATGGGATTTTGTGCTGTGGTATATCCTTAGGTAACTCCTTAAGCCAGAAGCCCTGTGGGCTGTTTGTGTCATGTAGATGGGCTGCTGCAGTTCTCCAACTGCCCTGGTTTGTGCAGGACTGGACACTTTGCTCACATTTGCTGCTCCTGACTCTGCAGGGTCTTCAGTAGCTCTCTAGAGTTGGTTCCTGGCTTTGCACATGAGGATTTATTTAGACACTTGGAAAAATTAAATTTCTCGTAGGTGCTAAAAATTTAAATATTGGCTTTATGTTAAAATAGTATTTTTTTCCTTGAGGGTATTTGGTAATCTCTAATAGGATTCTTTTTTCCTAATCCATTATAAACAGATGTTCTACCCTTTTGTGGTGGGGGAGGGCAGCCTAAATTCGGTAAGACGATAGCAGCAGGGAGCGTTGCGTTGGAGAAGTTCATGCTCTTATGAGAAGTGGGGAAGCGTACTGTGACTGGTTTTGGCCTGCACAACTCATCATAAGGTGTTTTGTTAGTTTTACGTAGCGGAGGAAGCAATAACAAAACTCGGTACTGTTCTGACGGTCTTTTTGTCTCCCTACCCCACCCCCACAGAGGCAAAGTACTGATACGCTAAAAATAGAAATGGAGCAAAAGTAGGCAGTTTCTTTGACTTGTAGTTCCAAGCCTTTTCCCAGTAAGTACTGCACTGAAGAGCAGTCTTCTGTCTTCCTCGCCACTGCCTTTCACATTTGAGTTCTTGCTTAGGAACTTAATTACAAAATATTCCCCCCACCCCTCCTAAACCAGGCAGTAATTACTTTTCAACTTGCGATCCTTTGGGATCGTGTAGGCTGTTCTTGCCCAATTTGAATGGGGTCCAGTAACAGTGTCTCCCCTCTGCCCCACTGTGTCAGCAATCATTTTAACAGATGGCCCCCATTTATGTATCCGGCTTTAAATTTCTCTTGTAAATGTTAAATGGCCCTGTTTCAGCTATTTACACTCTAGGCTGGTGACTGTTTCTTACGGTGTATCCAGGTAGGACATAGAATAAGCAAGATGCATTGAGAAAGAGATAGTGTCTTTTAGACTTGTAAATACACTTCAGAGCATATGGTCAAGCTTTTGGACGTAGGTCTTTAAGAAGAGTTGGTGTGGCTGAAAGAACATCCGTGGCCCTTTCCTGCAGACCTTGTTGATTATCTTTCTTTAGACCACAGCCCCTACAACAGTGTTGCTGTTGCTACAGCATTAATGACTCGTTTATATTTATTATGAAGTTGGATAATACAAAAATTATGAAGAAGTAACTTGTGGCTGAAGAGAAACTGCTCTGATTTTAAGTAGAGTTAAATAAAAGGAAGTAATAACCTTAAATTATAACTAGAAGCAGTAACATAATTAAACAGGACAGATTGTGAAATTTGAACAATGATGTCGGGTTTTATCGTACTTAAATTACGAACAGTGGTGACATGAGTTTGCAAAAGGACTGACCTGGCACACATTGCNAGGGGGGAACATTTACACAGTTGCTTTCAGCTTCACTGAAAATATGATAGGCTTAAATTATGCCATTTAAAGCTCCCTTGTTTCTAGTAGAAAGTAACAATTGGAATTACTGTAACTGTAAAACTCCAGAAGTAACTTTAAAAGGCACTACTTGACAATCTGGTATCAAATAATTAGTCAGTTGTAACTAATATGTGATCAGGATAGTACCTGGGGCTCAGTGTGCCAAGTATTGTTTATCTGAACAAATTCCAAGGCTCATAATAAATCTGTAATTCATGTTCATTTTAGATGGCTGGCTTCCCTAGAATGAAATCTGGGAGAAGGCCAGATCATGTTAACCCTCTCAGCACAGGATGCTTGTTTCAACACTTTATCTCACTTGACCCAGCATTGTTCCTGTATATTATTTGGAAAAATACTCCTTTGCCCATGAATGCCTCCACATGAAGTAGTTTCAAGCATAGTGTTAGGTAGAAAAGGTACAGGCTTTTCCTGTGAATCTGGACTCCCTGAAATAGTATTTCCAGTGGGTATTAAGATCTTGAAGGCATGGCTTTCTGACAAAAGAACTTGTGTTTCCTTCAAAATTGAAATGAAGTTGTGGAAAGTGATTTGCCATCGCATACAGGATAAAGCCCTCTGTTAATAACCCAGCTATGTAGGAATGGAAATTCCTGGAGGGTAATCTCATATGAGAGAAATAAAGGGACTTGCATTTTGTTTGGGTTTTGCCCCCTATGGATAATGTAGACTGGATTAATGCTCCTAAAACAGGGAGCCTTTAGCTAGGGAATAGAGAAAGGTCTACAGGTTTATAAAAAGCATATTAATGGCTTCAACCAAGAACATGTTTCATCTGAATCAGATGCACTCTGTAGTATGCCAGCTTATTTTGTACAGTCTTGCTCACGTAGTTTATTGTAGTTTGCTTATTGCTGGTAATTAGACGGTAAATGTCCCTAGAGCTGCCCAGGAAACTGCTGAGTTTCAAATCTATCAGTAAAATTGTTTGAATACCCTGTCAGTATGCAACTGTGAATACTTACTTATTTATATTCATCTTGCAGCTGCTGACCGCTGTATTTTACGTTTCTTAAGTGCAGTAGTACGAGTTAGACTGAAAAATAAGTGTTGCTTATCTGTAAGGTTGTAAGTGGGCCATGAAATGGCATCGTCTTGGGGGTGGTTAGGAAGCTTCTTGACCATATAGCACTAGCTTTATCAGAATGTTACATTTTTGTTTATGCTGCTGTCAGGAGCAGATCTGCAAATCTTGGGTAAAGATCGTGTAAACCTATGCACTGTTACCTTCTCAAGTGAATGGTAGAGGCACTGTATCACTGCAAAGTTGTCATCGTCATCCGTCCCGTCCCCCCTGCCTCAATTATTCTGATATTATGAGTCTTGGCCGAATATTGTCTTTGCGACTCAGTATTTCTTAGACATCTCTGAAACTGCCTGCATTGGTGTGTGCTCCTTCATGGAGGTGCCGAGAGTGCATCAGATGAAGCTGGTTTTTACAAACAAGGAGGATTCGGAAATTAATAAATAGCAGACATGTTCCAGGCTACTGCAAAGGAGTGTTGTCTCTTGAGAATTAAGAGGGGGAAGCTGGGATAGCTAGGTTTGTGCAGTACATTGTTGTTTGAATTCTGTCACCTTCTGAATGAAAGTTTGGCATCTGGTCTCTCGAATGAGCTTTCACCACGGGGAGGCCCAAGATCTGTCTTTGGTTTTGTTTTAATTGTATTTACCTACCTTTCCTGGATTTTTGTGCAAGCTTCTGTTGGCTAAGCCAGAAGTGAGAACTATGATGGGAGGAAAGGAACTACAGAAGGAAAACAGCTTGGGAGGAAATAGACTACAGAAGGAAAACAGTTAGGGAGGAAAATGCTGGGTGGTATTTGAGGGAGAAAAGACTGAAAGGAAAGAGGTCACTAAAGGCAAGCAGACAGTTTTTATCCTGAGTCAACTACCTATTCTTCCTCTTCTTTCTTGCCTCTGCCCTCCCCAGCAAAGAACCCAAAACCTTAGCACAAAAGCTGGGATGTCTGGACTCTCCAAGTAATTATTGTGAAACCTTGTGTTATATGACTAAGCCTTACTCACAGAATTGTCTCATCAAGACTAACTGCATAGTTGTATTTAAAGATAAATATTTAAAAAAAATGAAGATCATAGTATCAGACCTAACCTCTGAAAGAGCCATAATAAAACAGTAGAAGTTTTGCTCATGTTGCAGGAGTATTGTTTCTTGTAGCTGTCCTGCGAGCTTACTTGCTTATTTCTCTGCTTTCTGTGAGAGAGGGCTGAAGGCAGTGGAGAGAAGAAAAGAAAATCATAAAAGCTCTTTTAAATGCTAAAGCAAATAAAGGACAGTTTGAAGGACGGTAGGATTCTATATAGAAATTCTAGATAATAAGACTTTCCATAGCAAGTATTTCAACCTATAAGAATGCAAACTTCAGGTGAGGAGTAAGAAGCTGTGAACAAAACATGCTGAAACGTACCTACTGCTTATCCTTTCTTGTACTGCGTTTGCAAATAATGGAAATCATCTTGCACACTAATTTGGGCATTCCTCTTCAGTTATAGTATTTAGCTGAACACATTCACAGATAACTGGGAAAGGGCAGAATCTTGAGTATGAGAATAATTTGGCAAGTTACATCCTCTTAAATGCGTGTCTGTACTTTTTGTAAGTCTTGTGTAGATAGCCAGCAAAGCAAGCATGATCTGAAAGTCTTTGATCTCAACTGGTTTAACTGTTCCTGTAGATGGGACCTGAATTACAGGTGGAATAAAATTAAGAGCTCACCTTTCTGAGAATATTGTGCTGTTTTCAGGGAGAGGAGGTGCTGACCTAAATGCTTCTAGTTGGCTAAAGAGCGGTAGTTTGAATTAGTTCAAAAGATAGTAACAGTTCCTGTGAAATGGAAAACTGTTCTTATAAATGACGTGTTCTGGCTTAAGGAAAGTCCTTCTCTCCTCCAGCTAAACCAGTGTATTTAAGGAAGGGGGGCAGTTCAGAATTACTTGCTTTCACAATATGCCTTTCGCTTCCAGCTGTGAGGGGGCACCACCCCAGTGGTCTAAAGGCGCAACCCCTCCCACCCCCCAAATGCTCTGTGCATACTGGCAGTATTGTTAATGTTAAGAATATGATTTTTCTTTGTTCATATTTGTCAGCTTCCTCAAACGTCCTGGGGTTTCTGCCCTCCTGATGCTGGGGAGGAGCTGGGGTGGGGGTTGTTGCATGCTGAGAAGAGCTGCAGATTGGATTGAAAATTGATGTCAGTTCCCCCCACCCCCAGAAGAGAATAACATTTTGGGAATGGCTGTCTAGCCAAGGCAAACTGCCGCTCCCTTTGGGAGAGGAGAGTCCGTGTTCCAAGAAACATCTCACGGATAGCACGCTAGTCCCAGTTGCTCTGCCGGTACGCTATTCCTGGGAACCCGTCTCATTCTTTATCAAGTGGGGTTTCTCTGGTTAAGTTTTCTGTCTGAAATACCAAATTATGTGATCAACGCATGCCTTGCTGCAAATGAGATTTTGTCACTTTTGTCTGATTTCATAGCTGTCTGTCCAGCCTGTTAAGAGGAATTTTGGGGTTGGAAGTTGAAATATACATGAAGTATGTGTTTGGATTTTTAGTTTTGAAGAACTCTCATTGCCTTTGAGGGTATATAAAGGCAGAAGTGATTAATTTGAAATAAACCAATGCACACTTCAAAGGTATTCTTACTTGTGTTTATCTGCCATCAGTAAATGCCTCTATCTTGGGAAGGTGTGTAAACAATTCTAAGAAGCTGGTTGCTGAGAGCATTGCTCCTTCAGAATGACTAGTGGTGTTGCTTTTTTCTTTTTTTTTTTCAGCATTATGAGGATACCTCTTCAGTCAGTTGGATTATTGATAATGCTAGGACTGTAAACTTTGGTTGAAAACAATGTGAGATGTCTTGTACTTCAGACTGTGCTAGCATCTTAGTTTAAAATCTGAACAGGCAGGAGATGCTTTTTAAACTCCATTGTGATATTTCTGCAGCATGCATTTTGTTAGCCTGAACTCCTGATTACATTGACTAGCTCCCTTTAAAAAAATAATAATCAAACACGCCTTAAGTCGTCACTGGTAATAAAAACACTTGAAACAAAAGCAAGTAGTCAGAGAAATGTTGTATGGGCTTTTTCCCTCCTTCTTTATAATTGAATGAAAATTGGGATTTTTTACGATGTTCTTTGTGTTTGTCCTTGTTTTGACTCCCTTCTGTGTGAATGAAGAATGCTTGAAGTCACCTAGAGTGAAGTAGTAGAAATAGCTGATGTAGTGGTGGTGTAGTGGAGTAGGCAGGCAGTGGCCCTCTGTGCAGCGAAAGAGCTACGTGGGCCGGGGCGAAGTGAGCTCCGCGGCGAGCTGCCACTGCAGGTACCCCACTCCTCGGCCCCGGGCTGGGGTTACCGTGCTCTCCGCTGTGCTGCGGGACGGAGAGAAGCACACGAATCGAATAGCGAGTTGAAATAGTTTGACTCTTACTACAATCCTCATTAGGCTGGTGGCAGCTAAATTCTACATTTTTAATCTCGTGAGGTAGGTAGACTGAGGGATCCAATTTTTATTTTCTATTTTGAGAAAAATATTTGAATAAAGTCAAGGACTGGCCTTGCTTTGCTATGAGTAAGTTGCTTGGGTTGTTTATAGCTGGCAGTAATAATTTCTCTTTTCTGTTACAGAAAGTACCGTTTGTCAAATGGAACTGGACGCTTAGTATGAAACTAGATTTTGCTTGCTCTACCTTTTAACTTCCAGAACAGAACCTTGTAATTTTCTCAGGAGTTTGTCTCTCTGTATTTAAAAATTAGTTTTATAGAAAATAACTTTAAACATTTTGGAACACTTTTTAGAGACACAAAAAAACCTCAAAGATATTAATACTTAATAAAATGGTACAGACAGTGTTAGGAAACTTAGTGAATATTTTTCCCTCTATCAGCAAAGCAGAATTGTCCATGTTTTAATGTTCCATTATTTTTTATTTGTATGGTAGTCCATATTTCCTGGATATACTTAAAGTGGAGAGGTTAGTATGTAGCTGACCAAAACATAATACCTAAAATCTGTCTTTACTGTCCTAGCCCTTCAAGCAATGTAATTATGTTGCTTCCAAGCGATAAGCCAAGGCAATTTACAGATTACTGGAATGCTTGAAAACACTGACCTTTCAGGTCACTCTGAGCGCTCCCATTATGCAGAGATTGCTGTGGCACTGCTGTAATGTGCTGGCCTGTCACATGCTGACTAACTTGCAGAAAGCTTTGATGCAGCTGTTTTAAAAATGCTTTTGCTGACTGATAGGCACTTAGGCTACTGCCTGCGAACAAAGCTGGCGCTCCTTCCCTGCTTTTAGCCCCCCCTTTGCTGTAACAACACTTCTTCCCTGCCGACTACACACAGTTCTTATCTGGGCCCAGTTGTTGACTTGTCTCCATTTAAATTGTATTTCTGTTAATTTTCACTTCAAAAATAGTCATGCGTGAGGGAGATGGGGTACGTGCGGTTTATTCAGAGCTACTGCAAACAAGCAGCCTTGAGAGGTTGATGGGAGGACTTGAAAGAGTGGGTGGATTAGGGGGAGAAAGAGTGTGTGTGACTGGGCAGAGCAGGGGCGGGAAGGGATTAAAAAACAATGGGCCTTTATTGATGATGACCAATACAGTGGAAAGTAGTTTCCTGAAATGTCTGATGTCTTCTCTTGAATTGGTACAAGGAATAGGAAGAAGCTGGTAAGTAAATGTTTCTTTTGAGTATGTGGTGCTTAGTGGACGTCATACACAATAACTGTAATGCCATTATGTTCTTCAGTATTAGAAGCAGGATAGAACATGAATAAAAACTAAACTGACTTGATTTTTTGATTGATCTCTTTAATTTTATTAATAGTTGTTACTCAGGTAGTGCCTGACTTGCAAGGATCATAGGAAGAGGGAAAGTAAGTCCAAAAGTGTAAAATCTTTAATTCTGGTAGCCTGGCTACAATGTTACAAAGATAAACTGATTTTTGCTTTCCAAAGACACTTACAGAGAATCCATATTCTCACTGAAAATAAGGCGCTGGATGTTTGTGGGAAGTGGGTGTCTAATCCAAGTAAGCCTGTACAATAAGAAGCATAATAGCCCATTACCTATGAAGGGCAAAGTTTACTGATTCACATTCCCCGGAGTCAAAGGTTAAATTGTGTTTTTATATTCTATAACCTATAATAGATTGGTTACTTATACCTTGGATGCTAAGTGTGTCTGAGTTCAGTGTGTTTGGATCAAAAACTAAGCACCTCTGTTCTATTCTGCTGAGAGGTGTAAAACAGAGTAGTAACACTTGATATCGTATATGTGTATCGTGTATGAAATTTTATATAATTCCAAGACTGAGTTTCTGTTGTGCAGCATGGCATCGTTGTCTCCTTGTTTGGGCGGAGTGTGACTACCTGTGTTTACTGCGTTTCCAGTAATTGCAAAATATGCACAACCTGTGCCTAAAATCTCTTGAAGTGGTAGAGCATATTCAGGGATAAGCAGCTGGTGTATTTAAAATTGCTTTTGCTATTTGGCTAAATAGTATACAGTGACAGTGCATTAAAATGTAAATTTGAAGTTGTAAAAGAATCAAATATATTTTTCCTGCTATAGCAGTGCGGTGAAGAGAACAGAATGAGTAATGAATTTACAGCAGGAAACTAACTGAACGGTGTAATTCCATAGATAAGTATTTTCCTGCTCTTCTGGGTAAAAAAAAGTCTGCAGTCTTTGTAGTGATTGGTAGGGCAAGAAAGTTTGTTCCTCATATATATTCAAATTATCTTCTTGCAGTTGCACCTTTAATTTCCATGGAGGAAAAATATTTTCCATGGCTCAGTTCAACATTTGTTAACCTGGATCAACTTAAATGGTGCAGTGAGGCAAAAAAGATGCATTACTACACCTGTTGATAACATTACAGTATCTTTTAGAGGATTAAATTTCAAAAGGAATGACTTCTGAAGGTGAACCTACAAAAATTAGTGGAAAAGATGCAACTAAATCAATACATTGATACAAGTACAAAATTAGATACTGTCACTGCACTTAATTTTCTCTTATGAATTATTAGAACTTGCATGACTGTGAAGGTATGAATATTAAATCAGTCAAGTTTTGAAAGCACTCTTTTGTTACAGTAAGTTTTCTTTTGCTGTTCAATTCTGGTTTTACTGAAAAAAGACTGTACTGCAGCTGTCTTTCCTGGAGGTACTGGTTCATTTCTCATCTCTTCGTTCTGACCAACTTTTTCACTCTTTTATCCTCACCTATTTAGCCTTAAGGAAATTTTCCAAAGAATACTCTGGATTAAATGGTTTCTGTGTGAACCATGGCCTTCTGATAGTATTTTCCATTGAACTGGCTCATCAAACAGATTTGACTGGTGTACTGAAGCTTGAGGTTTCTTACTCATTTAGGAAAGATGTTCCTCTAAAAAGGAAAAAAAAAAAAAAAAAAAGCCTAGCTGATTTTGCAGGTTTGTAGGTGTTTCAGTTGCTTCCTTCTTCCCCTGCCATCCCCAGCATCTGGTTCTTGTTGATGTGTAACTTGATAGTTTTTTGGGGCAACAGTTGAATGAACTGTAGCTGTAACCTAGGATAAACAGGTCGTTGGCCAAAATTATACAGGCATTTCAGCTGTTAACCAAGAGCTTATCCAGTTTCTTCTCCAGCTGGTTGGATAAACAGCTAGAATGTCATTCATGCTCTTTCATTTCAAAAAATGTGCTGAGTAAATGAAAAAGACATCTGCCCATTAAGCACAGATGGGAAATACTTGCTAAGAGGTGGGTTTGATGGGTAGCATGTCTGAGTAGTTATGTATAGACTTTTATTTTTAGTCTTTGTTTTCAGAGTTCCTATCCTGAAATACTCTTCGTGCTTGTCATCATCTTCACTATAGCTTGGCTAGCAATCAAGGATTATTCTTTATGAAATGATGATTACCTAGGGAGAAAGAGCAGCTTCTCATAAGTCTGTCTCCTAAATGTGTAGCGTCTCTGCTTGTATTACTTATTGCATAGTTGATTATTATTTCAAAGTTGAGTGGAAGCCATGTCATCCACTATTACTTTATGGACGTGTCGTTAAGTAGTGATTAGTCTGCGATTCTTCACTTCATGTGTCTTACCTGTGCTAAATCAGAACAACATACTTGAACATAAACACACAAACAAAAAGAACATATTATAAAAGGTATCACACTGACTGCTGTAGAAAATAATGTCACTGATGTGTCTCTGTATTAGGTACTTAAGTGGATAACTTTATAGGCTGAGAGTGAAGGTAGCTCTTCAGGCCTGTAGAGCTAGGGAGACTGCCAGTAGTTCAACTGTAATGACAATTCTCCTAAAAATGCCATGACATTCTCTTGCTATTCAGTCTGCCAACCGAAAGCTCTCGGTGTTACTTACAGTGCTGATATGTCTAGATTTTCCTTGTCAGACATTCTTGATGTGTGTCAAACTGCTGCCTGTATTTACTGCGTTTTATTTGCAGCTTTCTTTAACACTTCAGTTAATTCTGGTGTTGGTTTTTTTTTTTTTTTTCCTGGTGAGTGCTTCTAGGGTGTGCAAACTTTCTTCTTCCTCTTCTCAATTTTGAAAAGTCTGTGAGATAACTAATGCTCATAATTAAATAATCTTCACTTTCAGTCACATTGGATGCTTTTTCTTGGACTGATATAAAATGGCTTATGCTAAATGTTCTTTTAATTTGTGCTGGAGTAGACTATTTGGAGGGGGGGGAGCCCCTTAAATGTGTTATGGAACAAATGCAAAGTGAGACCACTAAAACCCAAAAATGCTTTGTAATTCAGTCAGCTGTAGCGTTCTATCAGACTTGTGTAGGCTGACTTCCAAGTGCAAGCTTCAGATACTACAATTGTGTGTGTTTCGATGCTTATCACTTGCTTACACAAAAAGCTCAGATTTCATCTTGGAAAAAGTGTGTACCCAGTTCTAGTAGTAGGAGAAAAAAGAATCTTGAAAATGTGGTTGTATTGTGTCCTACAACTAAAGAAAACGTAAGTAAATCTAAAATACTTCCTTTAAAAATTATTTCAAAGTAATGGTAATGTTTGTGTTTAATTATACTGATGCAATGATGTAGGTGTGGGACTGTAGATTATTTGAAATAATGATATTAAGCTATCCTGTACCTAATGCTTTGCAAATATATGCATCAATAATCTGCACTATTGGTATGATAATGCATGTATTTGATTATTTGAGAGTAAATATGGCTTGGGAGCACTGACTCCTGAGTTGCCAGTGCATTGTCAAGGAAAAACAGTGCCAGTGTGATGATACATACACGCAAGGTGATAGTTGGTACGTGCTCATGGAACCTTAATGTGTTCGGTTATGAAGCATTTGTGAGGATTGGGCAGCTAAAGTATGTCCTTAGTTTGCTGTGTAATTGCAAGATGTAAGCAGAGGTGGAATGGGAAAAGAGCTTTTTAAGTACATTTTTTTCTGTATTGGCTTGTAACAACTTAAAGTCCTTCTTAAAAAAAAAAAAAAGTCATGCAACAATCCTAAAACTATGCTGCTGACTTATCCAAGGCTCAGAAAAGACCACGTGTTGTCACAAGAATGACCTTCTGAGTCCTTGACTTGCAGATACCAGTAACACACCTGATGTTTGGGCTGCTGGTGGTGAGGAACATCCCAGGGCAAGAATGTGCTACAAAAACCAAAAATGGAGTGAAGTTCTGCTCTTGAAAGAACTTAAGGTTAGCCGTGAAATTAAATGGCATTATGTTTTGGTGTGCACCTTGCCTCTCAAGAGTCAAGGGGTTGGCTTGAGTAGGGCAAGAGTGTGGAAGCACTTCTGCTGTTGATTACTTTTTTTGTGGAACAGGATTGGAGCTAATATGCAGTAATGTGAACAAATATATGCAGAGGGGAAAAATGCAGCCAAGTGGGATTTCTGTTATCTTTCTTCCATGCTTCTTTTTGACCTTTGTCACTCTTCAGGTGAATTTGTTCTCTTTTGTCAACTAAAGCCTTAACTTGTTTTAGAAGGTGAAGCTTAAAGACACAAGGTAACAGATGGGAAAACTAGTGTAGAAGTGTAAGTCTATCTCCCCTGGTCTGTAACCTTTTGTTATTTTCTTAGAATATATTACATTAAGAATGTAGAAGTTCAGTGGAGCTGCTTTCTGTACCACAAGGAGCAAGGAGTGCTGGAGTAATAAAGGGGTGAGGTAAAGGTTGTGTAAACTTGAGTGAATTTTCAGTTTTGCAAAGTGGAATGTCAGGTTATAGTTTTGACTCTTGCAGTTTTTAAGTTGAAATACAGTCGGAACAACTTTCAACAAGGGAGGAGTTTGCCCTTGTTTAAGGGCTTCGGGTTTGCGAAGTCTCCCTTTTTAAATATGGTTCCAGGTAGTTAGAAGATGCAGCTCTGGTAGAAGCACGATGCATATTTCAAAATAGCCCTGATCATTTCTGCCCACATAGTTTTCTCGCCTATTTGGGAATGTGCATTCCAGAGTGGTGATGAATGGATATGATGCCATTTTGGTCAAGAATATAGTCCTGTATCCTTGATATACTTGAATTTGTGGGAAGAGCAGTTACAGTGTCACGTGGTTAAAGCTGCTGGTGAGGCAGTTTGTTCCACTTAAATGAGTTTATTTTTAATTGCTGATGTAAATACAAAAGTAGCTTTGTGACCATTTTTAAGGTTAAACTTTGGCTTTCTGGGTGTGGCTTTTTTTTCCTTTGATGGAACTGTGCTTTTAGTCATACTTTGGCTTTTTTTTAATCACCTTAAATGCTCAATTGGGATAGTGAAAAGTGAAGTTTAAACTGCAGAGGAAAGGCCTTGAAGCTATTTGATCTGAAAGATTGTAATTTTTGGTAATTCCTTACTTACAAAGCCTTCTAAATTTGCATATTAAGTTTTACGTAAAATTCAATGTTAGTTCACCTGCAATGGTCAGAATAATTGAAAGTCTACCAAATGCCTCTTCATGAGAAGAGGGCATTTTATTGGTTTTGAAGTGCGCTGTTTCACTCTTTGCTGTGCATAAAGGCAACCTGCTGCTAGGAAGGTCTGATCTAGTCAACAACTGATGCTCTTGAGGTGTTAGTTAATTCCTTTGTCCCTGCCCCTGCTTTGATGTGCAAACAGGAAAGAAAGAATCCTAGCTGTATGTCTGTAGGGTGGGTTGGGAACAGGCATGATGGTTATGTAAATCTGAATACATGCTGAGTTTAATTTGAAGCCTGTGTAAAGCCTCTTGTCCAGTAATTACTGTGTCATTTTGTTCTAGTGATTGTGGCCGATGTCTCTTCTCCCCTGGCTTCGGATGTCGCTTCTCCCTTGGCTTTGGGAGGGAAGGGAAGGAGACTGGGTGTTGTCTCCTGACTCAGTGAGTGGGAAAGGGCTAGGGTAGTTCTTCAGCCTGGGGTTCATGGGAGTTCGTGGTTATTTGGAGTGGGGGTAGGGATGCAGTCTACAAAAGACAAAATCTAACTCCAAAAAAACAGAACACGCGGCTTTAAAAAAGGCTCGCTTTTCTTAGCTTAAGTTTAATATATGGTAGTTTGCATCCAAGTTTTCTTAAGAGGTCTGCAAATTGGGATGGGCTGTGAACCCCTGGCATGGTGAAAGGCAGGGGTAGGATCTGGGGGGTCAGCAAACCAGGAGGAGGGCTGTAATCAGGGCAGCTGGTGGTGCTGGGCCGTGTTTCAGGCCTGCTTTTATTGCCTTTTCTCCAACCTTGGATCCCCAGTGGAGTTGGTTTCATTGCTGCTTTTTAAAAAGATGAGGAGTTATGGGAGTAAAAAGATGTTTCTGGCTGGTTTTGGGTGGCAGGGGCATCCCTGTTGCTGCTGCATCTCCTTTTAAGGGAAGGGGGAGAAAAGCATGGAAATGTCTTGCTGGTTCTTCCTTGCTTGCTGATTCTTCTGGAGATGCTATTACTTTTTCTTGTTATTGGCCATGGCTCCTGAAGAGAAGGAAGCAGATCACTTAGAAAACTGTGTACATGTCTTCCATGAAACATGTTTGTAAGTCTTACTTTGAGAACAATGAATCTTCTTTTGCATTCTGAAAAGAAACATCCTTATCTTTCAGATTTCTAATAGTATATCCAGGGTTAAGCTTTAAAAAAAGAAATATCCCACTCTAGCTGGCTGTGAATAAGCAATTGTTTGTTACCCACGAAGGCAGCTAGGGTTATCAAAGTGATAGCGTGTATGTTGTTACATGGGTGATGTTTCTGCATTTGTAGTCAATGAATAACCCACCAGTTTTTATTTTGTTAGCTTCTCTTCTTGCCTGCTGCTATTACACCTCAAGAAAGCCTCACCAATGCCAGACTGATTCCTTGATCCAGTACTAGTAAAGGAGGTACTGTGCCCTGAGGATGAGAGTAGCCTTAAGCTTAGGCTTTTGCTGCTCCTTAACCCTTTGTATTGTCAAGCAGCAGCCCGAAGGTGCTATTTTAAGGATTATATACATTCTGACAGGAGAGTTTGCTTAAAATCCTCTGGCTGCTACGTCTGTCTTCTGCAGTATTGTTGGACACCCACTCAGCTGGCTCACACAATTACTGAAATAACCCGTCCTTTTTCTTGGACCCCATTCACCCCTTTCCACCACGCTTTTGAAACTGAACTTTCCCAATCACTTCAACTTTTCTTATTAGTAGTGGATAATTTTAATCAATTTATATTACATAGACACTAAACAAAAGGTTGTATGGACTGATGAAAATGAAGCAGTTAAATGAGCTGTAGGAATATGCTCCTTGGGATGTGGGAGTTCATCTGTAGGTCTCCAGGCTACAGAATGCAATGAAGGGCTTGGTATGAAAAAACAAAGGACTCGTGTCTCCACTCTTCTCCTGCACTATATTGTCCAGAATTTAAATACTGGTAGTGGTGACTAGTATTTCTTAATATGTTTGGGTTTTTTTTTTTCATTCTACATCTTCAGCTTATAACATTACCTGGTTTTGAGTTCTGTCAGTGCTGTTATTCAGTTTTGTAATTGGATGTAAGGACAGTTGTATCATGCTGATTTTTTTTTTCCTTCAGCACTTAGTTAATAGTTTGTTAGCTGTAGAAAGGAGGTTTTTCAGGAAGAAAGTCCTGGAGCAGACTTGTGCATATAAATAATGAGACCGGGAGACAATTGTGGTGAAGTAAAGTGTCAGATTGTTGTGTATTAGATTGTACCTGCTTAAACAGATGCCTCTTCCCCTTCTTGAAGGTATGTGTTTTGGAAAACTGGGTAAATGAGTACTCCATTTCATGGTGAAGTAATACAAAACTAGGCATTGTTAATAGGATGGGGATAGTCCTTTTTGCTGAGGAAAAATTATGTCTTACACTTCCCATACTTGTCTGATAAGAAAGTTCAGGAGCTTTTTCCTTGCTGATAGCTAAATAAGCCTTTCGGATACGTTTAACAGGAATTGCCAGTGCAGTGTTTGTTACCTTGTTCTCCATCTGAATCTCTTGTTCGCCTCTGACCAGCAGGGTATTGCAATGCTGCTCTCATTCTCATTCCTTCTCTCCCATTGAATTTGGGTACTTTTCTCCCTCTCTCAACTTACAATCACTGCACTTTAAAAACAAGACAAAAACCTGTTGTGTTCCCTGTTACGTACTTTTTTTAACCAAACCATTTGTTACTATTGACTCCAAAGTCACTAACAACTTTCTAACCAAAGTAGTTACTCTTTTTCAAAAAGCTGTAATATTTAACATTATTCACCATCTCCTCCTCTTTAAACTCCTGCATTTCTGTATCCTTGGCTTCCAGCTTACTTCCTTGGAGAGTGTAATGGGAGCTTGGAGTTGGAATGTGCTCTGCAGATGCTCTAGCAGCCATGTGACTGCTAAAATTGAATCTTCTTAACTGACAGTTACCCAAATTGAGGGTGGGGAGAAATGCCATCTGCGTGTGTGTGGTTGTTTAGGGTAGGGAAGGACACTTAGCCCAAAATTTCTTGCTAAGAGTGGTTGGTTGAGATTCAGAGGAAGAAATTTTGTACCTATAAAAAGAAGAAGAAAAAAAAAAAAGTCGTACTACGCAAAGTGATATTTTTTTCAGGCTGAGATTCAGGGGGGAAAATATCAGGAAAAAAACCCTGTGGAATTCTGTAACTGCAAAAGTAGTTCTCAACTGCTTCTACCAGGGAAATGGCAATGTGTGTTTGTTTGGAGTACCTGCATTTCAGATCTTTAATTTTGGGAAGAATTTGGTAAACTAATCATAAAATATATTGGTTTGTTGTGGCTGCGTGGGCTTTAAAAAACAAAAGCAAACAAACAAAACCCCCCAAACGTTTTAAGGATAAATTAGCCTGTGTGCATTGTTGTTTTACTGTCCAGCTGGAAGATGGCAAGGCCATAATTCTGCATCTGTAACTTGAACTGTCATGCAAAGCTCTTAAATGTCTATTTGATCTGATTGATATATGAAAACTTTGAGTAGTATCTTGGGAAAAACAACCCTGCTCTGTCTTAGTGGGATACTGTTGCCAATGTCGAGGCTCTTGTTTGACAGATCTTCAGAGTATAATGATCTAAAATTGACACCGTGCAGTGCTTGGTAATTAGGTTATGATTTTCTGGATTAGAAACAAGGTAAGAGGCGTTTTGTCTCAGAGTGAGGTGCTTGAATGCTTTCATTGCTGCTCTGATGTCTAACTTTATTGGTAATTTTTTGGTGGCCATATCTTACACTTGTGTGCAGTTTGGCTTTTTTTTTTTAATGGAAAAGCAATGGTCAGGTACATAAGCCTGATTTAGGTTTCTTATCTAAAACTAATACAGTATGATTTTTGTTTTCTGCCGTACTGATACTGTGCTCTTCTCCTCCTCCCCCAAGGGAGAAATAAACTGGAAGAATTCCAACTAATGTTCTTAACTGAATGATAAACAGTAAGACGGCGCTGCATATAAGAGCAGGGATGGAGGCTGTGTCTGCAGTTGGATGACTGGATTTGGTTTTAGGAACGTACTGGAAGTTTGACTTCTGTAGAGTCACAGAGTAATTAAAGTTGGAAGGAACTCTAGAGATCAGCTAATCCAACCCTCTGCTCAAGGCAGTTCTCACTAAATCTGGTTTATAGAATAATAGTGGCACAACCAGGTCAGAAGAGAGCTCTGGAGATAGATCGTCTTGTCGAGCCCCATGCTCAAAGCAGGGTCAGCTACAGCAGGTTGCCCAGGATCTTGTCCAGTTGAGTCTGGAACACCTCCAAGGATGGAGATTCCACAGCCTTCCTGGGCAGCCTGCACCACCATTTGACCACCCGTATGGTTTTAAAGCAAACCAGCCAAGCAGGTACCACCTGAGTGGAATTTCCCTTTCGAAGTTGTGTCAGTTGCTGTGAAACTGTGGTCACAGCTGTGTACACTTAATGAGCTTCACTTGTATACTTCGACATAGCTTATTTTACTTTGATGTGAGGCTGTTGTTTCAGCTCTTATGTTAACAGGGTTAGCTTACAGACTGTGCCATGGGCAGCTGCTGGCCATACAGTTGAGATGAACTGATGGACAACTGGTACAGGTAGAAACGACCACATACATAAGCGTAACACTTGCACAAGCATGATAGGAGGGAGAGGGAAACTAGTAAGAGGGCAGCGTGTACTGCTTAAACAGTTACTTGTGGTAAAAGAAGTGCTTTTCAAGTTGCATCCTGAGATTTAAAGAATTAAAATATCACATTGAGTTTCTTGAAGGTCTTGGTTTTGTAATTATTTGGGGAAAAAATCAGATCTGAGCTAAGTTGGACTTTTAAGAGGAGATAAATACTTTCAGTTACATATTAAAAACTATACTCTAATTTTGGAATCTTTATGTCCTAATAATATTGACCTACGCCAGTGTGGTATAGAAATGACTTAAAATAAAACCAAAAGCAAAGCACAAGCTATCTGTTCTTCCCTTTGGCAGCACCACTTGTGGAGGGGAGGAAACATGGCTTACCACTTTGCTTTTTAGCCTTTCTGTTCTGTTGTGACTTCTGGTTCCATTTTGCTAGCATGCTGGCCTGGAGTAGTGATCTGCGAAACGTTGCTTTGCCAGCACTTTGGAGTTTGTGATCCTACGTGATTTCACTGCCAGCTGGAAAGCAAAATGGAAAGAAGCAAAACAGACAAGGATCCCAAATTCTAAAGCACAGTTTTCCCACGCCTTAGAGATTGTGAAGCTAGTAAGCTTTGCTTAGCCGCTGGCTGATACTGTTACCAGGGTGTTTGAGTGGTACTCGTCATCTAAAGTAACTTGACCTAAGGTTGTTTGAGATGTTTCTGCATTTGGGTCTTACATTCTGATTTGGTTTGCCTTCTTATTCCTGAGTGTCAGCCTTCGGCCATTCAGGGACAATGGTATTCACTAGGCCCATATCATAAACTCTTCTATAAATACTCAGACTTAACTGGAATGATAATCCAGTATTTAATTATTTCACTAAAATGCAATATCCCCCCCAAATTTTTTGTATACTGTTCTTGTTTAGGGCTTTTTTGGAAGAAGAGTCTACCATTTTTTGTAGTGAGCAGCAGCAACAACAACAACAAAAAAAGAGGTTTTGTGACCCTGGGAGATCAGAGAGCTGTCTGTGATGTGTGAGGCTTGGACATGAGAGGCCATTCTGGAAAAGTGAGTCATGCTGAAAAAGAAGTTGGGTATTACATGGGATGAGTTAAATACTGAGNTTTTTTTTTT
The DNA here is from genome assembly GCA_008711295.1 of Anarhynchus alexandrinus. NCBI lineage: Eukaryota > Metazoa > Chordata > Aves > Charadriiformes > Charadriidae > Anarhynchus > Anarhynchus alexandrinus. The sequence goes on along the minus strand of VUYV01000008.1, from coordinate 6,783,101 downwards.
TTTTTTTTTTTAGTTTTAAAAGAATAGTGCCCAGAAGTCAGAGCAAAAATGTCTGAGCAAAACTATTTTGCACAAAAATGCATCAGGAAAACTATCAGAAGGGACACTTTTAGATATATGCAATATCTACATGTTCAAAATATAGCAAGTAATCTTAGGAATTTTAGAGCAGGAAGCAGTGGAAATTGTGTTTAGTAAGGTAGTATCCCATGGAATGGCATGTGATTGTGGAAGCATAGGGAGAACTAAGCAGAATGGTGAAACAGCCTAGTTTAAATTGTTTAGTCCTAGTTTTTCTTCTAAAGGTTGCTATTCATGATGTAAAGATGACTTCTGTTGTCCAGGCAGTCAGTATGTATTATTGTAGTAGAGACTTTGTACTTCCAGATTGATCTAAGTAAAATTAAGTTCATTTCTTTTAACAGGTGGTGTTGAGAATTGTATGTTGTGTTTTTGGTTTTGTTTTTTTTTTTTTTCCCCTTTAAGTTGGATTGCACATTGTCCTCTGAAGACCAGCTTTAATAATGTGTTTCTTAATACAGACTTTTCATGAGGTAGCCTGTAGGCAAGTGTTTGGCAGGAGTGGAGCTCTTGACTAGAGCTTGGGACCCATGCGATATATGAAATGGGGGTTGGGGAGGTAAAGCAGTGCACAGTGCAAATTTTTTTTTTGGTTATTAAGTACATCTTCTTGAGAGAATAAGGTTAATATTTATGTTTCCAAAATAGATGGTTGATGTCGCTTCCATGGATGTACAGTTAGATAGAAGGTGAGACTAAAGACTGGCTTATCCGCTTCAGTGTTGAATGAGTTGGGGTTGTTTTTTTAATGCAGATCTCGCAAGAGGATGTCTTAGTGGGTGTTTACTCCTCCACTTAGCATTGCTTTGTAAAAGTGATAATCAAAGAGCATCAGGTGTGTGTTGTTTGTCTCTGCAGCAGTCCCTGAGCTGCCCTTTCTGATCTCTGGAGTCCCTTCACAAAAATACATTGAGGGAAATGGTCTTTCCTCCTTGCAAAGAGCGATGATCAAGTGGAAAACAAGGATATAGGCTGCTTGCGCAGTCTCGCACAGAGGCACCGCAGTTGTGAGTGCAAGCAGCCAGCTGCCTTTACCCTGCCTCGGAGTACCCTCCTCTCTGGCTGCACTTGCTCTAGCAGTTAGCTTCCAGTACTTGAAATAGCTCACGTATCTCTAAGATACACTGTAGAGTAGATGTGGTGCGTTGCATATGTTGTATAAAGACTCATTTCAATTGATTAAATCAGACTGATAATAGGATTCTGTTCTCACTGTACTAGTTGCAGGGGAACAACTGTTAAAAAATCAATTTTTTATTTTTTTTCCCCAGTCAGCTTAATTGTGATGAGACAATTGGAGGGAATCTATTGGAATTTAAGGTGGCTGTAGTTATACCAGGGAAGGACAAAGGTGAGTGTCTGTAGGAAGTCGTCTTGTTCAGTGCTGGCAACAACACACAGCTCCAACTGAGTGCTGAAAGATGCCGTGTGCAGGGAAACGACCTCTTCATCCCCTGCTCTGGGTTGGCTGAGGAAGATTCAGTTTTCCTTTCTGAACTTCCTCAGGAAGCTGTTTGTTTTGGACACTGACTTTTTTTTTTAAAAATGAATGTTAAATGTCACCCCTAGATACCCAACAAACCCGCAAAAATTATTCTACCAGTTGCAAATGCTAATGGTTACGATAAGCACTTCTAATTCTTGTTGCCCCAAGTGCGATCAAAATGTATTGATTCTGCATTTAACCTTTAAAACTTTGAAGCTTAATAGCATCTCGCTGCTAAAGTGGACTTTCCCAAGAATAATTGAGAATTAATTTTAGAAGCCAAATAGAAATGCAACAAGATGATAAAGGGGTATGAATCAGGTGTGTCATTCTGAAAAGACTGACTCTAAATATAAACATATTTCCTTCTTTCGGTACAGCCTCTTACCAGTTCTTCTTTCTCTTTTCTTTTTCTCTTGCCTTGAATAAGAAAACTATTTCTCAAGGTTGCTATGGTTTTATCAGGACAACTAGGAATGCTTTTTGGTTGTCTGCATTTTATCGGCAGTAAGGTATACACAAAAGCTACAATGTGAGGCTGGAAGCTCGGAGCAAAGATAGTGTTCTTTATATGGTTGAGGTTGTGATCTGAGCATTTGGTTTCTTGTAGTTTGCTTGCTGTGGTTGAAGGGGTTAGAGCAGGGGCTTGGGTCTGTCACAGATAGCTTTCCTCTCTATTGTGTCTTGCGGAGAACAGAAACAATATGCCTCCCGAGGTAGCAGAAGTGGTTGCTTCATTTTATTCTCTGCAGGACAGTTGTCCATGCTTATCTGCAAAACCAGGTTTGTAGAAATACTTAAAGTACTTTATTGCTCCCCATGGTAGGTTACTCTTCTGTTGGCCAGAGGACAATTTGAAAATCTGCCTGGTCTAAGGTAGATACCTAGATACGATTTTCTCTGAAAAGGTAATAATCTCATTGTCTGTCGTGAGAAATGTGTGGAAAGGTACAACAACAGTGGATATTTAACACTTACCGTTTATTTATAGGGAATTACTGTGGAAATTTACTAAGAAATAAGGTGATTGAAAAATCCTTTGACCACGTGTCAAAACTTGATCATAATTAAGCAAACAATTGCTTAAAATCTAACTTGCCATTCTTAACACACTTATCTTCTTATGAAAATCAGTTCAGTTACTAGAATTATCTTTCTTGTTTTAAGTCCCCCTAGACTTGCATAGAAGCATTGGGAAACTATTCTGGCTTTGATTTCAAGAGTACGTAGGAGCTTTGGCCTTAATCCGAGCTCTTCTGCTAGGTGTAGAAGTCTAAAGAAGTGTTATCCTGCAAGAAACTTTGCGTTATTTTAAGTATAAAATACTAATTTCTGTGGCGGCTGTTTGAATCTTTCCAAATGTGAACTTGAACTGTCTTCTCAAGCCCCTGGGTGGCTCCGGTGCTGTTGCCGATCGCAGCTTTTCCAGCTGCAGTAGAGGTAAACTGAGCAATACTATTTGCAGACCTGACAGCATCGCTCAGGCTGGTAGCCAGCAAGGCTTGTTTTTTCCTTCACAATGCTTTAAGGAACAATCTTGATGCATAAGTACACAATTAATCCTTTGGGGAAATTCAGTCTTATGTATGTGTGCATGTGTCCAGATGTATGTGTGAAGGTGAAAGAGGTGTATGAGAAAAGGCGTGTTTAAAAAACAACAAAAAAAAAGTGAAAACCCCAGCCCTTGAGAAACAGGAAAGAAATGTGGTGAGAAGGGGAACAAAAAATGTTTGTTGTTGTTTGAAGGACCCTTGTGGCCCACAAAGGGAGCTTTCTGGGAAGGTGTTTACTTTTATATGTTTATATCTCAGGGCAATTTCCAAGATGAAAAAGTTGAACAAAATTTGATACTTCCAAGATTCTGAGCAAATGACAAGTTGCATTACTTCCATATTGATGAATTGCAACTTCATGTATGACTTTATCCTTTAGATAAAAATAAAGAACACCCCAACTCACAAACACATCCACTTGCCATATGCAGAGCTGGGAATGCTAGTCATCGTCTGTATAAGGGTGTTTAAGATGACCTTAAGGAAACTCTTCATTTTAATAAAGCATAAGCATAAAATAAATCTCTTTTTTTTTTTTTTCCAACACTGAAGTCATGATACCAGCACGCTTTTTCTATTCCTTTTTATTCTTAATACACGTAGAGAACCATAGGTAATATAATATCCGGAGTTGCAAAGTTCAAGTCCTGTCAGTTGTCCACTTGCATTTCAAAGATACTTAATGGTCTCTGTAACCTTAGACGGTAGCATCTTGGTGTTCTCCTATATTCCTGGTTTCTGGGGTGTTAGGCTGTATGTATTCCTCAGCTCCTGCTGAATCAATTGTGATATCCTCTAAATCAGTGGTGGGTAACATTATTTGGGGTACCAGGATTGGCACCAGGAGCCACCAGGGCTGGCACCATGACTGCAGACCTACACTGTCTGCCCCCACCCCTTAATTACAAGCGGTGTTTGCCATTTCTGGAGACTTGGGAATTAAGTCCTCACAAGATTCCTGAAATTCAAATGTTGCATGAAAAATAGAGCACTCTGAGTATGGTGGAAGAGCAGCGTCACAACAGGGACCTCAGCTGCTGGTAGCACAATCTAGTTCTTCTGCCTTGGCTGTCAGTGCTTAGTAGGGTGAGTACCTTCACAGGTCTTCATCAAACTTCTTGGTCTTTTGTGAGTGAATGCAGTTCTTCACAGATGAGAAACTAACTCACGTAAGCAGTTTGTGTCAAAGCCAACAACTCACCTCAGGCTGCCTTTGAACTGTTTTCACTGTCCTTGATTGGACTGTTTGGGCATGCAGAAGGAATGAAAATAACATATTACTTAGTTTGCTGTTTAACTAATGGGTATTTGATGTTTCCAAGTCTTGTGAATTTGAAATGAACGTATTAGTAAAATCTAGGGGAAGTGATAGCAATAGATGAGGAGGTGGTGTGAGCAAGAAAATGGAGAAGAACAAGCAAAGAAAGTGGAGAGATTGAGCTTTTACAGAAAGGAAAAAGGCATTAAAAATGGGAGCCCCAGTCAGCAGATGGAGCAGTGAGCACCCTGTCCAGCTTTAGAAAGGCTGGTGAGTTTATGTGGGTGGTTTTCTGGGGGTTTCTTTTGTTTTTTTGTGAGGTAGTAAGTCTTCTCAGCAGTTCTCAGAAGCATGGCACATAGGTCATTTCCATTTTTCTTAGTCATTGCTTCACTGTTTTCGTTATCTTATCCTGCTGCAACTCTGGGATTGCTAGTTCTCCCAGATCCAGTGGGAGCAGTGCTTGGCTGGTAAAACTGGGTTTTATCAGTCTTTGCCATATCCACAACGAGCTGGTGCGTCTGCACCGTGCCCTGTGTACTGAGTGCCAACAGTGAGGCACAGGAACTCGGCCCCATGGAAAGCTGGTGCCTCGTTAGCCAAGTGGCTCAACTGTGCTGCTGAGTGCCGCTGGAGTGCTGGACCTGCATGGCACTGCCCGGACAAGGGTGATACATGAGCCAGTCAGGTTAACTTCTTCGTTGATAATTGCAGATAGAAGTGAGGCAGCCTATTTCAATTAAAAAGTGAATTGCAATTTTTGCAGTCCTTTATTGGATTCCTCTTGCACCCTTTTCTGAGCAGGAGCTACTCAAAGCTTTTTCTTTTAGAAGTTTACTTTCGGAGATAGTTCTTCACTTGTTGATGAGATGCTTAGCCTGAGAAGCTCTTGCCAAAACTAAGACAGAATGAGAGCATCAGAAATAGGGAAGAAAATCAGTATTCATTAACCGTTTAGCAAGCAAAATGTTCTGTTTTGTTTCAAAGGTGGCTTTGTGTGTGTAAGTTGTTGCTGGTTTAATATATATTTGGTCTACTTTTAAAAAGCTGGAGAGAAATAATCTAATTCTGGGGTAGAGTTGAATCAATTTGTAATGCAAAGGAGTAGCATTTGGTACTGAATGCAGTGGGGGGGGAAAGCTGTTTGAATGAAATATATCCCAATTAAGTTGCACCGACACTTTCAGGAGAAGTGAACCCTGAAAGAGAAATGAGCGGTACTGTAGCACATCCTAACCGTTGAAATTAGAGCACAGAATGTGGAGGAAAAAACCCTACAGCTTTTTGGAGTCATGAGAAGAACTCACTTTTTAAACCTAGTTGCAAACTCTGATGTGACGCAATTGGGTAACATTTTCAGGGGTATTGATTGTGAGAGTAAACATTCCTGCTGCTGTGCTCTAGTATAATACAGGACTGGATTAGAAGGTAGGAGTACTTCTTGTTGTAGTGGCTGACTTAATTTGTTTCAGTTACACTAAGGTTAAAGCAGATTTTAAAAAAAACCAACCCTGCCATATTGCAGAGATGTTTGTGTTCCGATTGTGTTCTTTAGTTAGTGGATTGCTTGCTTATGAGAGGGGAGGGTGTGGAGCAAAACCCTGCGCACTCTCTGGAAAGGTGGGAAATGTAGCAGCAGGGTAGCAGGAATTCCGTGCTGTTCGCTGTGTTTCCTGCTGCCTTTCTGCCTTTCCTCAAGCCTTTGGCTCTCCTAGTTTTCCCTCCCTCATGCCATCTTCCCTTTCCAAATGTTCGCTTGTCATGGCACAGTAAGCAGTGCAAGTGTGTCTGCTCTCTTAAGCAGAAATGCAGGTATGTAAATATTGTCATAATGTTACTGTTTAATCTAGCTCCCTTAGAGAGGACCTTGTTTATTTCTGCATTGCCACTGTTCACCAAAGAAATTTGCCTACACCAAGCTGTGGAGTCTGTTAAATGTGACCTGTATGCATAATACAGTAGCACAGGTACTGTAATTTATAGCTGGGCGTTCATGAACTAGTGGCAATCTGCATACAGTTAGAACAAGCAAAAAGAGGATGTTCACAAAGGTATGAAATATATAGGTTAGAATATAAATACAGCTGATCACAGTGGAAAACTGAAAGTGAGCCTTGGACTGCCTTCATTCACTGTATACTTAATGAGCAATGAAGTGCGCCTACATCACAAATGTTTCTTGTAGTCCTTCCCTTTAAAGTTCTTGATAACTTCACGTTCTGAAATACACAGCGATTAGAAATCTATTTTGCCTGTTCTTCCCCTGCCCCCCTTCCCTATGAGCACGGGAAGTTCAGATGTGACATATAAAGACAGGAAATGTGCAAAAAATGTGCCAGCCCTACTTCTCTGTGGCTACTCATTATGAATATTAATGTCACTTTTGAGTGTAAGTTTCTATTTGTGGTATTATACAGTCGTTCAGTATAGCTTTTGACAGTGAAGTCTAATCTTTGGGTTTTTGTCTCCTTAGAGCACAACAATGGAAGAAACAGCTATATGGGAACAACACACAGTGACTCTTCACAGGGTAAGTTCGTACAATTGGTTGTGTGTGCCTAACGCAGGATACTGGTAGCTTTTGAAAACAATAGGAAAAAGCCAGATGTCAGGAAGTAAAAGAAAAGGAAACTGTCATATTCCTTTGTTTAAATTTAGAAGTGTTGTAAAAGCTCCATTTGATAGTAGCTCTATTTGTTTGTTGGGTTTCAGAGATAAGCTTCTCCCTACAAATAACCATGCCAGAAACAAAGCTTTAAATTACTTCTGTACGTAACTGAAAGTAGTTAGAAATCTAAGTGGTCATGAACGATTGTCCTGTAACTATACTTAAAAGTTTTTAAAACTTTATTTGCAGGGCCATAAAACAGTGTGGTTAAGTATAAATAAACGTGTTCAAAACTGCCTTATTTGCTTGACACTTTCTTAAATTAGGGGCTGAAAATAGTGATTTTTGGGTGGTTAGAACGTGCATTTTACACAAAGGAATGTGTACTAAGAATCAGTGAATAGAAAGACAGCTTTTACATTCAGACAGACTCTTCTCTTACTTGAATTACTCTTAAATTGATTTCTGATGTAGCTATTGTGAAGCTATACAAGAGAGGCAATAAGGAGCGAGTTGCTCAGGGAAAGTCAGAACAAGGTGGGATGTCATTTCTGGCAGCAGCTTAGTATTAAAGCGACCGTGGAATCATGGCCCAAACAGCTGTCTACATTCATTCCAAACAAAATGAGTTTTCTCAAGGGAGCAAGTTATATCATTTACCTTCAGTTCTTCAGCATCGAATCAAGGCATTTTAGAATTGTAGCATTGATCAGATGAATGGACCTTTGTGACTAAAAATGTGTACGAATAGATCAGCTGGTCAGATAAAGTGTTAGTTCTATGTACAAACCTATTAGCTGTTGATTCTAATAAGTTTAGTGTTGTTGATTTGAAAATAACTATTTTAGTACCTGCAATCTTAAGAAAAGAGCAGTTACACTCAGTTTGATGTCCAACAAGGTACCCTGTCTCTAACTGCAACCACATGTTGAAAGAAAAGTATAAGTAAACCCAAAAATGTGTAGTGATACTTCTCTAGGCTACTCTTGAAGCTTCCAACAATTTTTAGGTCAACAAGTTCTTGAGCAAGAAGTATTACTTCTATATGTAATTGCCTTTTATGTTTTCTTCTTGGAGCTGTCCAGTCATTCCTGGAACCTGTGTAAATTTAGAATTTTTCACTTGTGTTACTGATAAAATTAGTAGTGTCTTATATTCAAAAACAAACAAGAAATGCTGTAGCAATACAAGGTTGGCTAGTAGACTTGGTGATAGCTTAGTTTCTCTTGAAGAGGATATTTTTCTGGTTAGTTGGAGCAGTAACTTCAGTGAAACCTGAAAAGTCAGTGCACAAAGGAATAATGAAATGCTGCAATATGGGGTTACCTTGAACAAATTTTGAAATGATAGGTAGGAACTAGAAATCATGTCTTTGTGCTTGCAGCATAGTCAGAAGCCCTTGTATAGTATAGAAGTGAAAGTGTGATTTGATTATAATTCTGCCAGCTGTACTGGTTTAACTGTTTTGTTAGCTGAGTAAATAGCTCTCATTTAGATGTCGAAGGCTGATGGCATGTACTGTTAAAAGACTTTAATGGCATTAATTTAGCCAATTAAAAACAAACAAACAATGTTTCGATCTGCCAGATAAGAAAACCAAAACTCTTATGCTAATGTTAAGCAAACTGGTGTTTAGAATTTATCCTTCACACTGGGAAGAGGATTTAGGAGAGCGACTGCATATTTGCTTGTGGGGGTTTTGATTTTCCTTTCCATTTGTGACATTCTTGTAGTGTTAGATTATCAAGTAAATGATGTTACTTCAGTTTAGTCAGAAGGAGTGAAATGCAGCCAGATCTCAGTTATCCTCAAAGATACCTAGAAGTTAATAGAATTGGAATAGACTCAAAATGCCACTCGTGAGTGGTTGTGGAATATTTTGTGTGAGTTTATCTGCCACACTTGGCTGGCTACAGAACTGCTAGAGACCATCTACTGTCAGCTGCACAAAAACCTGATCTGAACTTGCTTTCTGTAGTGAGGCTAACTAAAAACTCCTGATTTTTGGCTTAGCGGAGGGCAGTAAGCTGACTGTGAATGATGGAATTAATGACACTTAACACATGCTGAATTTCTACAGGGTGGATGCAAATCAGGCTTCACATCACTCTGGCTTCCTGTTTTATTGGTATGCCTGCGAAGCTCATGGGAGTCAACAAAGTTTTTTGTACGTTCTGTCAGTATTTGCCTTTGGAAACGAGGCTAGACAAGTCATTGGAAGAATCTGATCCAGAATAAGTTTGTCTGAAGCCTCAGTAAGTCCCCCTGGGAGAGGCAGAGAAGTCCAGTGTTGGTGTCAGTCTAGATCAGCTCCTGTCTCTTCACAAGTACCTGCTTAATGGCAAGCAGATCTGCTGTCTCTCCAAGTGCCCCAAAGAAACTATGTAACTGCGGTTTCTTTTTCCATTTTAATGGGTTTTTATTAATGGTATTTGATCAAAGCTAGTTAATGAGGAAGGACTGCTAACATCTATTATAATGAGTAGCTTTAAAAATAGGGGGGGCAATGCAAGTAGTTTGTTAGGTGGCGTGTGTGTTAGCAAAGATACACAGAATGTTCTTGACTACATTTATTCTTGTTTTGAGACTCATTTCTGTCCTGTTGGCAATTCCAGCGCTGACAGTTTTACTTCATTTTAAGCCTGTGCTCTTCTCTACTATAACTCCGTTGCTTCTGTGTATGGCAGAGTAGAATTCTTTTAACTCTTCTTGGGCTTCATAAAGGCAGCCAAAACTGTAAAAGAAAAACCAGTTTTAGTAGTAATCATCAAATTTTAGGAAAGTAGTTATCATTTGTGTACAATATCTTTCTGAAGAAAAAAAACAAAAAGCCATATTAGCTGATACTACATAAGGTATTCTGTGTAGCCTACTGATTAGCTTTTTTAACATGTCACTGTGTGAGGTATTAAACATTTTAAAAAAGTTTGTGTTGTTATAGGGGGCAGTTACTGATGTATAAACCAGTTAACAGCAGTTCAGAAGTGTTGTTAACACACCTTGAAAAGATGCACGTTTTGTTTTTTGAACATATTTTGACCCTGTAATGGCCCTTTAAAAAGGGGATAGTGTGGTATATAAACTTTGGAAGATGAGCCTTACAACAGAGAAGGGAGTGCTTTAGGGAGTTCTGTTGAAGAATGCAGCTTTGCTCACTTCTTCTGAAGGGTTTCTTTCTATCACCTTTGCTTTCCAGAGATGTCATTACAAATTAGGGACAGAGTATACTTAATCCCAGTATTTGCAGTATACATGTGTCAGTTCAGGCACTCTGATATGGTTCAAACATCAGATTTTTATTTTTTTTAATCCGTCTGCTTCAGGTATCTTGGAGAATCTGGAACAGAGCATATAAGCAGTCTGGCTGTGCTATGATTTAGCAGCAGTTAGTGAATTCCAGCACTATTGTCAAAAGACTTTTGGGGGAAGGAGAGGCTTCAACTTCTAACCAAGAGGTTTTGTTCCCTTCCTTTACTACCCTTCCAACTTCCTGGAGTGCTACCTTAGCTCTTAAGAGATTGAGCTGGTCTCAAGTTCAGTTAAAGCTTATCAGGTAGCTGCAGTTTATCTTTTATTGAGAGATCTTTTGGTTCTATATACTTGACTGTAAAGGACTTTAAGGAGGAACCATTCACTTCCTATATTATGTGGGTTTCTTCATACTTGGAACTCAGGTTCTGTGTGTCTGTGTTAGATGTGCCTCCTGCCCCCAAGGAGCAGAAACCAGGTATGTACATACCTTTCTGCTTCTTCCATGCTGCTTTATTGTGGGAGAGCAAAATAGTATAGTTCTTTTTTTTTCCTTGTGTTGTCACTACAACATCTGACAGGTGAATTTGTGATGTGGTAGATTTAAAAAAAAATAAAATAAAAAATGCAATTTTAGTGAAGATATGTGTGTATACCTTGTATAATCTGTAGTGATCAACGCTTTTTTTTCCAGGCATGTCTAGGAGCTGGGTTCAGTTTATCGCTTATCTCTAAGATGATGTTAGGCATCAGGATAAAATGAGAAGTAGTAGGGTGAGGTTTACTGGAAGGTTTCTCATTTGAGCTCTTAAATTTTCAAAAAGGTTTGGGATTTGATTTGAAGTTTCTAATTTGGAGTATTTCTTAAGACTTTCACTTATGTTATTAGAAAGCCTTTATCTGACGTGTGGTATTTTTTAACTGCTGTCTGTATATGAAACTGCATTGTTTCAGGGCTTCTTGAAAAGACCATTAAAGTATGAGACTAGTTGCCTTAATATTGGTGATTTGGTTTGCAATTCTACTCTAAAAAAAAAAAAAGAGTGGCAAGGAGCAAGATAAGGTTTACAGTGAGTTTCTCTACCTCTGCTGGCCTTAGCCTGATGACTGTATTTCTTTTCATGAGTGGAGAACTATGAGAATTTTTTTTGTTGATGGTGTAAGGAAAGATAGAGAACATTTAAACAAAGTTTAACATAAATGCCTTTGTTGTTATCTCTCTTCTTCCTTTCCTTCCCAACCCAAATGTAGTGCAAATTGAATTCTGTTTGTTAGAGCAATGGAAAACTGAAAGATGAAGCAGTGGCATGGGAAGGGGGGAAATATTACTGTTCTGAAAGGGGTTTTTGTTATATATTTTCATAGGCTGTTATATATATAACAAAGAGAATTCTTTGTTGACTATTTAAAAAATAAACCTGAAAGAAAACCTCAGCTCTGGTTATAAGTAGTCATTATGATGTTTTAGACTGTCCTCTTGCATTGCACAGGGTTTCACTTAGTAGTTCTTGAATGTCAGCCATGATTTCTGGTTGATCTGTCTGGAATGTATCTTGAAGAGATGTTCAGTCTTCCTTAAATGAATTAAAATTATTGTAATGGCAGTCAGGTGAAGTCCCAGTCACTGGAGAAAGGGAAACATTGCACCCATTTTTAAAAAGAGTAGAAAGGAGGACCCTGGGAACTACAGGCTCTGTCAGCCTCACCTCTGGGCCTGGGAAGATCATGGAACAGATCCTTCTAGAAGCTATGCTAAGGAACATGGAGGACAGGGAGGTGATTTGAGACAGCCAGCATGGCTTCACCAAGGGCAAGTCCTGCCTGACCAGCCTCATGGCCATCTATGATGGAGCAACTACATCAGTGGACAAGGGAAGAGCTACAGATTTCGTCTATCCAGACTTCTGTTAAGCCTTTGACATGGTCCCCCACAACCTCCTTCTCTAAATTGGAGAGATACAGGTTTGATGGGTGGTCTGTTTGGTGGATGAGGAATTGGTTGGATGGTTTCCTCCAGAGGGTAGTGGCTGACGGCTCAATGTTCAGATGGAGACAGGTGACAAGTGGTGTCCCTTAATGGTCTGTATTGGGACCAGTACTGTTCAATATCTTCATCAGTGACATAGCCAGTGGGGTTGAGTGCACCCTCAGCAAGTTTGCAGACAACACCAAGCTGAGTGGTGGGGTTGACATGCTGGAGGGATAGGATGCCATCCAGAGGGACCTGGACAGGCTGGAGAAGTGGGCCCGTGTGAGTCTCATGAGATTCAACAAGGCCAAGTGAGAGGGTTCTGCACCCGGGTCGGGGCAACTCCTGGCTTCAATACAGGCTGGGAGATGAAGGGATGGAGAGCAGCACTGCTGAGAAGGACTTGGGGATCCTGGGGGGTGAAAAGCTGGACAACCGCATCCTGGGCTGCATCCCCAGCAGTGTGGCCAGCAGGGCGATAGAGGGGATTCTGCCTCTCTACTCTGGTCTGGCGAGACCCTCCTGCAGTGCTGTGTCCAGCTCTGGGGACTCCAACATAAGAAGGACAGGGACCAGTTGGAGTGAGTCCAGAGGAGGTCATGAAGATGCTCAGAGGGCTGGAGCACCTCTGCTGTGAGGACAAACTGGGAGAGTTGGGGTTGTTCAGCCTGGAGAAGAGAAGACTCTGGGGAGACCTTACAGCCCCTTCCAGTGCCTAAAGGGGCTACAGGAAAGATGGGGAGGGACTCTTGATCAGGGAGTGTAGCGATAGGACAAAACTAAACTTTTAAAAGAGGGCAGATTTAGACTAGAGAGAAAGAAGAAATTGTTTACACTGAGGGTGGTGAAACCCAGGCCAGGTTACCCAGAGATTTGGTAGATGCCCCATCCCTGGAAATATTCAAGGTCAGGTTGGACGGGGCTCTGAGCAGGCTAATCTAGTTGAAGATGTTCCTGCTCATGGCAGGGAGGTTGGGACTAGATGGCCCTTAAAGGTCCCTTCCAACCCAAACTATTATATGATTCTATGAAAATGAATGTAAAAAAACAGTAAGGTGTTACCCCGCTTCACTCCTCCACATTTGTTAGACCAGCTTATTTTCTTCATACCTGGTAACAGTATTTGCTAACTGTTGAAATCCATTTCTGAAGAGTAAATCTCCAGGTCTTTGGTTTAATACTGTATGGTCCTATTCACTGCTTACAGGCTAAATCTAGACCATCTTTTTATGACCTCTGTTTTGGGGGGAAATAGGAAACAGGTTTTTTTGAGCAGTAATTGCTGTCTGAAAAGCTGAATGTCGTGTGTCTTACAGCCAGACACAGACTGCCGTGTTCATTCTGTTGTCACTGTAAGGTTATGAAACTCATTGCTAGAGCTGGGTCATGTTTGTAGAAAAGTCTGAAAAAGAAAGGGATAAGTCTGCCAGCATGGAGTGCATGCTGTGTGAAAGGGAGAGGAGGAATTGACTGAAAACTGGTCTTTTCCATCCAGTGACTGTATTTTGCATAGTCAAAAACTTCAAAATAATTTCTTGAGCGGAATACAGCATTTAAACCACAATATCCTTCTGACGATGTTTTCTGGGCAATGATGGAAGAGCTAGATAGTTTGCAAATGAGTTATATTTAGAAAGTTTATTTCCCACCCTCACTGCTTCCAGGCAGAAATGTAAGCATCATTGTTGTATCTTGAAATATCTTAACAGGAATAACTTTTCAGAGGCACTGACCTTGCTGTAGTGGCAGGTCACCCTAGAGGGAAAAGATTGAAGCAAATTACTTTTGTTAAGATGCAGATGATTTGCAAGTGCTGACAAGGTTTTGATGTATTTAATGGTACAAGTGATCTTGGTCTTATTCCGAAGAACTGAGCCTGCAGTCATACTACTGTGTGCCACGATCCTGTCTGTTCCTGAGCGAAGCGAGGTCAAGCTGGGTAAATACCATAATGTGAAACTTCAAAGAAAGTGTTGCAGGAAGTGGTACAGGTTTGGATCGGTATTTCAACAGGGTGGCACAGTGTGTCGTGCTTACTGTTGATGGAGGTCTTCCTGATGACCCCCTGAGGGCCAGGCCATAAAAGTACAAATGGGAACTCTAATATTTTGCTTTTGGGAGAGATTGGGTAGTTAGCGTGAAGCTCCTTGCCTTCTAAGAGTGGTGGGTTTTTTTGTTTATGTTTAATCTCTCTCCTGTTCTTGGACTGCATAGCATTGCATGGTTCATTGATCCTTCTTTCTTCCAAAAAGTTTTATTTGTCCCATAGGACCTTTTTGTGTTTGACACAGGAATGTGAATTTTGACCACGTAAATAATAGAAAGTAAAAATATTTCTCTTGTTAACATTATAGGCCCCTGGATTTGGATTTGGTATTGCAATATCTGGAGGAAGAGATAATCCTCACTTTCAGAGTGGTGAGACATCAATAGTTATTTCTGATGTGCTGAAAGGAGGCCCAGCAGAAGGACTGCTACAGTAAGTGCCAAACTACACCTGGATCCTGATGTGGGACATTCACCTTTGTCAGTGGTAGCTTAACCTCTAAATTTGGTTTTGCTCTGGGGATACCTATCTGTAGCTGTTTGCATAGTAGCTTTATAATACAAGTAGTTTGTTCAGGGATGCCCATTCCCCAATATTTTCCCCTTGGCATAAAGTATTTATACTGTGCATTGTGATGTTTTTCATTTAGAGAAAATGACCGTGTTGCAATGGTTAATGGCGTTTCGATGGATAATGTCGAGCATGCATTTGCTGTTCAGCAGCTGAGGAAAAGTGGGAAGAATGCCAAAATTGTAAGTGAATTCCTTGAAGATTTAAAGATTTACTTAAATTCTGTAGTTATAGAGCAGAAGTGAAATGGTGTAATGTCTGCTGTGAAATAAGTGCATGATGCAAGGCACTTGAATAATATCTGTGTGATGCCTCAGGTTTAAGTTTATCGTGACATGTTTATCGTGTGGGTCACTAAAAATTTTTTTAAAACGTGAATGGTGATGTTTAGGTGGTGCGGCACTGGATACATCAGACTCCTTTTCTTTATGGTAAAGTTCTCAGTTTGCCAAAAGCTCAATTCTCAGCTTTGTTTAATATTTCTTTGCTTTCTTGAGTGCACTTTTATCATGTTTTTCAAAGGCTGGTGTAAACTAAAGGACTTTACCCGCTCTTCAGGCACTGACATAGTTGTTCTTATGCTCAGTAAACAGTTTGCCAAAATAAAGTATAATTACCTTAATTCCTATAATTTTGTAGGCTTATTCAAAGTGGCTGGCTTTTGAACTTTGCAAAACAGAGCAGGTCATCACTAAAGGGTAGTAATCCAGCTTTCTGTAGAACTTTGAGATTTATGTTACAAAAAATAGAACACAAATGCAGCATGTTTAACAATTTGTTAATTCAGGAAAACAGACTTCTGGGGCTTGTAGGAAAGCTTTTGTGCTGACAGATTTCTACTGCTCATGTGCTTTAATACAGCTGCAAAAAATTGTGTTTCACATTTGTAGATTTAGCAATTCTTTAAAGCTTACACAAAACAAAATGTGTGGCGAGCTGTGCAGGGCTTCTAGTATCATAAGTATTTGGTGTGCAGATTTATGTAGAGAAAAGCAATTAATGAAATGGTATAACTTGGTTCAGTTCTGTAACAAATAGCAAGTAAACCTCTAAACAGGGTTGGGCCTTACTCTGGAAACAGCTGTTAGTGCAAACCAACTTTGCACTTTCAGCGGGAATGTTCCCCTTCCTCCGTGGATTGCATAAACATTGCTTTGGAAGACTGGGAGGCTTCAAAGTTGAGGAGAATTACTGTCAATAACACACTGAGTATACAGTAGATTACATGTTAGCAAAAGAAATTTTTAGCAGTGCCAGTAACTCATTTGTGGGTTTAAGCAAAGAGGGAGAGTATACAAATATACAGCTCTGAAGACAGAATGTCGTGTTATGCTACAAGGGCCATTGTTCTTACCCTTTTGCCACTTTTGTGGAAGCAAAAAAGGACTAAAACATCTGTAAAAACAAATATAACCCTCCCCTCAAACAGGCTTGTAGTAACCTGTATTGATGAGTCTCCTGTATTAATTGGATAGAATTTTATAATGAGGAAAAAAAATTCAGAGCATTCACAAACACCTCTGTATGTTTTCTTTTGAGTTTGGGGGTTAGCTTGGCTTGTGATATTTAGTAACACCATTAGCATTACACAGCCAGAGGCTGATGTCATGTTTGGTTGTAGACCATCCGAAGGATGAAGAAAATTCAGATTCCAGTGGCTCGACCAGAACCTGAACCAGTGTCTGAAAATGAGGACGATAGCTATGATGAAGAGATTCGTGATCCAAGAAGCAGCCGTGGTGGTCCCAGTGCCAGCAGAAGGCATGAGAAGAGCTGGGTAAGAGATCGAAGTGCTAGCAGAGAGAGAAGCTTATCACCGAGATCAGACAGAAGGTCGGTTACTTCCAGTCAGCCTGCAAAACCTACCAAAGTAACACTGGTGAAATCGAGGAAGAATGAAGGTAACTTGTATGTAATTCTCTTGCTACCACTTTTGCTGGGTTTTAAAGGCCAACTGCTTCGGTCGGTGTTGTGTTAAGGGCTTCATGGCCTGTACGAACAGTGCTGTTAACAGTTTCTTTGCCAACTTTACCGGTAGCTAGTGGCGAACTTAAAAACTGCTATCGTATTCCTGGTGGTATTTTTCATATTCCAAAATACATGTGCTTAATTAAGGGTATAGTATTATATAGCGTAAATAGAGCCCAACTGTGCACCTGACATCTGGTAGTCAGTGGCTACATACCTTCTATACCCTTTAGTTGAGTCTTCAGTGTCTATCTTGTTTGAAAGAGGGAAAATTGTAGGTAGCATCTAAACTAAGCTATTGAACAACAGCTATGATTACAGGCAGAGTTAGAAAAGAGATTGATATAATGGTAAATCCATGGCGTAATTCCAGTACAGCCCTTCATGTGCCAAGGTAACTGTCCTCTGTGTTTCAATGTAAATGTTGTGTAAAGCAGTGTTGTAAATCTTCAGATACCTCCCTCCTTTTTTTTACTGTAGCTTCATCAGTTTTCTTTTTTCTTTTATTGCTATTATATAAAGAGTATGGTCTACGGTTGGCAAGCCACATATTTGTGAAAGAAATATCACAGGATAGCCTGGCAGCAAGAGATGGCAATATTCAGGAAGGAGATGTTGTACTGAAGGTATAGTAAATGGTGGTGGTGTTTGTTCAAAGGGAAAACTCATTGAATAACTGTTCTTAGAATTAGCTATCACTTAATAGCGTAATTACTGTTAGCAGAAGATGCATCTTTTTTCTTACTAAATTATTTCAAAGATGAGTAAATTTAAGTGTAAATCAACCTCGCTAACGGAAGGAAAATTATAAAGCTTTTTTGGTATTATTCCCCAGGCCTTATTCAAACAAATAGTGCTTACTGTAAATGCATAATAGAAAACATTTGGGATGGTATGAGACTTTGGTCCTACGTGCTTACTTATATAGTATAACGTTGTGGAATTGTGCTGTTGAGCAACACTAACACTTGCCTTGTGGTTAAATTTTGACTTTTGTAGAAATCAATATACCCAGGGATTTCTAATTGATACTCATTATTTTTATTTCAAGATACTGCTGTAAATGTGTTGGTGCAGAAAAACGTACCATTCCTCACTCTGCTGAGCAGAGCAA
Source organism: Anarhynchus alexandrinus (assembly GCA_008711295.1). Classification (NCBI taxonomy): domain Eukaryota; kingdom Metazoa; phylum Chordata; class Aves; order Charadriiformes; family Charadriidae; genus Anarhynchus; species Anarhynchus alexandrinus. The sequence continues at coordinate 6,765,198 of VUYV01000008.1, read as the reverse complement.
TGCTGGTTCAAAAAAGATAACTGACATTTTAAAAGTTTGTTATTCGTGGTAGACACTTTGAAAGATGAAAATAATTTTCTATATTATGCTGTAGTTTGGATGAGCCCAATAGTATTCCATTGTATTGTGGTAATTTGATAAATATCGCTAGCTATTTCTAAATATCATCAGACAGAAAACCACTACCTTTACTGGAGATTCACTGCTTTTTAAGTAAGTTCATATCTGCTCTTTTCTTACTCTGTTCCAGATAAATGGCACAGTGACGGAAAATATGTCCTTAGCAGACGCAAAAACACTAATAGAAAGGTCAAAAGGCAAGTTGAAGATGGTTGTTCAGCGAGATGAACGAGCTACACTGTTGAATGTCCCCGATCTTTCTGACAGTATTCATTCTGCTAATGCTTCGGAAAGAGATGGTGAGTATAAATAAACTTGATTTCCAAAGGGAGAGAAGAATTCCCTGTGTTGTGAAGATGTGAAATACCTAAGTGGGATGAGAGGGTGGGGAGGAGAAGAGTTAGGAGTAAGATTGTCATGTGGGCAAATTCTTGTTTGAATGTGGTTGAAATCCACACCATCAAAAGCAGAGGAGAAAAAGATACAGTTCTTGTTCTTGCAATTGTTCTTTCAGGAATATTAAGTTTAGTTGTTTTGAAATAATAAACATAGATTTAACATCTTCATAAAAATTCTCTGCAAAAGCTTATTTCCATTTGAGCAGGTCATGCCACCATTTTAATTACAGTCATTTCATGAAAAAACAACTTTTATTTAACAGACATTTCAGAAATTCAGTCGCTGGCATCAGATCATTCCAACCGATCACATGACAGGCCCCGCCGCAGTCGTTCACGATCTCCTGACCAGAGGTCAGAGCCTTCAGACCATTCCAGACATTCTCCACAGCAGCCCAGCAACGGCAGGTGATGGTAGCATTGTATTATTTTTAAATCAACTCTTTAATGTGACATATAAGTTGTAGGAATGCTTGGATTTATGCAGTGTAACAAATGTGATGCTGAGCTATGGTAGTAGTAATATAGTGTTCTTGTCTCTTGAGAGACGCAGCTGATAATGATCCAAATTATCTTAGACTGCAAGAGAAACTAACATTTAATTTCAGTGTTATCACTTTTTTAAACTTAATCTTAGAGCATTGTTATATGAATGACAATATAAGTTTGATAGTGATACACGTTATTGAAGCATATGCAGTTATATTTTGGTTATAGAAAGCAGTTAGCTGCAAGGATATTTGAGATGACTAGTAGCACAATTCTACCGAATGTCCAGCCTGGGTAAGCTTGTTGAAATCTTGCTTTATTTAGGGATAGGCTTTTTATTTTCCTCACGAGCCTTCTTAGTTATTGTATGTTTCTGAATACATTTAATTCCTACAAAATAAGGTGTATTGCACAGCAGATTTAGCTTTTGGACTGTAGTTTTTAATATTTGAACTTGGTAGCGGGACATTCATGATAATTCTGAAGTAGGTAAGTCTAATTTTATATGAATTTGGAGAGAAGTAATCTGTTGTATGGTTTGGAATTTTTTCTTCTGCCATGTGAAACTTTAGTCTTGAATAACATAAATCTGTCCTGTTTTGCTTTTCCACAGTTTGTTGGAAATGGACATTTTAATTTATTGAAATAGAATTTCAGTGTTGCATTTTAGATTCTACTAAATAGTTGTAAGAGAAGAGTTTACGTTCTGAGTGCTCGTAGATCATGGAGCAAAACTTAGGATTGATCTGTTGCAAATCGCAAATTCAGAGCCTTTATTTGAAGATTTTTAGATGCTGTCAAAAATTCTGAAAAACAAATTGCAGCTGGCTGTTCCATAAAACTAAGATATGGCTGATTGGTTATTAATAACATTTTGTAAGGGAAAAGTAACACACATACCTTTGAGGTTTTTAGTCTTTTAAGGGTTAATAAAACTGCAAGACAGATCTTACCTGCATGTACGCCTGGTTGGGGTTATGGAATACAGACTTTTTTGCTTCTCTTCCATGTACGTTGTTTGGAGGGACCACAAGGCATGAGAGTTTGTTTTCAAGTGGGAACCCCATATTAGTGGGAGAAACTTAAAAGCATGGTCCCTGATGCAGGGATTTGATTGTGAAGGTTGGGAGGTCTCTGTCAGATTTAAAACCTTTAGTTCTTGACATGCATTTCTAATGCAGTGTGAAAAGGGCTTGTGAAGGGAGGAAAAAAAAAAATCCATCAAAACTGAAACTATGCCTGACTCACCCCAGTGTTAGTGCTTTCCTGTCCTATTACAGTGGTTTAGGTAGATGGTCACTTCCTCCCTGCGGACTACACTGTCAGAAGAATTAAATCCTTCCTGAGAAGGAACTTTGAAGTTATCTCAACTTTGAATGCATCCGCTATATCAACTTTATGAGCAAGAGCTACCTTGGCATGGATTGACTTCCTGTTGGACATGTCCCTTTCAAGATCAGAACATCTGGCCCTGAGCCACAGAAAGAAACATGTTAAAAGCAACTTCTCTTTGGAGTGGTTGTTTGTGCAGGCTCAAATCAAGCTCAAATCAATTGTGTAAGATCAAATTAGTTGCAACTGCTTCATTTCTTAAATTTTGGTGAAAAATCTGGAGGAAAAAGAAGCTTGAGAACAACTAGCTGAGGAAGAAAAGGTGCAAAAAGTCCTCAAACTGATCTTAAACAGGACATTAACAACGTGTTGAAGATTAATGAGTCTTTATTTAGACCCTCTTCTGCCAAGTGTTTGTATGTTCATTAGGAGAGAAATTCCAGGGGAACCCTCTTACTCCTTTCATCCAAGCTGAACTACAGGCTGACACTTGCAGGTGTCAGTGCTTCAGTAGTGCTTTGAGGTCTGGCCAGGTCTTCAGGGTTGTCCACCTTTCAGTATTCCATACTGGTACATACAGCAGGGTGCTTGCAGCTTTCCTGGATATAGAATTTCTGGTTTGCTATTTGAACATTCTGTCAAAGCATTAAATAGCACTTCTTTCCTTTAGTCCAGAGGAAGTTCACAGATGGCTCTTGAACAGTCTTTCTAAAACTCAGATTCTATAACATGTTTATTTAATTTACTAGTAAAAAGTACTAATTAGGCTTCTATGTGTTTTTCCTTTGTGGAGGATTGCAAATTATCCATAGTCAGTCTTGAAAAGCATCCAGAGAATGAATCTTGCAAATCTCCAGATACAGATAAATATTCACAGCTCTGGAGACTTGGAAAACTTATAGCCAGCTGATACTGAATTAGGTAGTAAGTGAAATATAAGATACAAATATGTCCTGGCTTCGAAGAGGAGCTCTCTGAGCAGATCGTGTTTTAAAGGTTAAGTATAGTTTTAAAAGATGCATATAATTTTAAAGATATGCAGAACAACAACTGTTTAGGCAGAGGAAAAATGTATCTTAAATATAGAATGTCAGCTAACATAAGGCAAATTTGTATAATCTGTTAAGAGCTGTACTTAAAAAGTGAGAATGAGCAAAAGAGCTCTCTGCACCCTAAGTTGGAGAGTACTTGGCGGATAAGTATCATATATAATCTTTCTTCCCTATCTGGTCTTACTGGTGGCAGTAGCAAGTTGTTGAGCTAGCTAAGGTTTTGGTGTGACCCATCCAGACCAGTGGCACTTAGAGCCGGTTGCTGGCGGATCTGCCAGATGGCATCAGGGGCTGCCCCGCACCAACTGACACAACTCCCGCTTGGGAGCCGTGCTCCTGCACTGCCTGCCTCACCTGGGCACTGGAACAGCAGCAGGGTTTTCGGAGATGTTCAACGCTTCAGCCTCAGCGAGACAGATGTGGTAGCTTGAAGAAATCCCTCTGGAGGTCATCGTTATTTCTGGAAGGATGAGGTTGACTTCTGTAATACAGTTGTCAACTTATGTATAGCACGAGAGATTTGTTCTGCCGGTTTTCAAAGCAAGTTGAAAAACTGGAGTATAGGACAAAAATCAACCCTATTGTGAGTGTACTTAGGAAGATGCCTCTTGGCTCGTGCTGTCTTCTCATGCTACTGGTTTGAGATGTGCTAAAAACACATTGGGAAAGAGCCTGCATGTTCACGTTTTTCAAAACTCTTTCTGTGCAAATATTCCAAGGGTGTGTTGCAGATAATCTTGTTTTGTTCTGAAGTCGTAGCCACAGTTGATGGCACTAGTGTGTAGCTGACTGCATTTTGTGACTGAAGGTTATTTTAAAATGCTTCAGTTAGGCATACTTTAAAAAAAAAAAGGGGGGGGGGGGGGAGGGAGGAAGTGAGGAGCAGGGGGGCCCTGACACAGCCCAGATGTTAAACAATAGTGTGTCAGTGCACACAGTGACAACACTTTTGTCTCTTGGGAGGTGCAGCTGTGTCAGTTTCTAAGAAGTTTCCATCACCTACAACCAGTGACGGCATCAAGTTGTTTCCTGTATCATTTTGCAGTGTGAAATACTCGGTGCTTACTGGGCAATTTAAGCAAAATCAAGAAAAATTCTACTCTCCTACTGTTCTGATTTTTCCTTTTTGTTCTGTGACTATTGTGTTTCTGTCAGCTTTTTCCGATTTAAACTTTTTTGTCTTAACGTAGAGTAGAACTAACCTTTTCCAGGCATTTTAGTTGGCAGCGTGTATTTGCCTACATGCATACCAGTAGCTCAGTCTAGAAACTTACTGTTTCAGATATTTACCTGGCTCTATTTTGTGCTGTGCTCTCAGTGTCTGTATTTTAGTTACTGTTCTTGAGAGCTGTTTCTTCCATATTTATGCTCTTTTTGGATAAATGCAAGTATAAAAGCAGCATAAAATTACAGTGGTTTTAGACTATGTGGGAAGGAAATGTAAAATGAACTTTGTCCTTGTGTAGTAACTGTGGTATTTTTGGCCTTATTTTTAAAGCAAAACAGAGACGGCTATTTTGGAATAATGCTTCTCTTAAGCCTTAGAAGATGCTTGGAAACAGGTAGAGAGGGCTCATGGGGACATTTACTGTAATATCTCATTAACTAGTGCTCATTACTCAAAAATCTTTGGACAGGCAGGGGAATTAGTTGTAGCTTACACTACTACAGGACTTTGTTTATAATACATTTAGTATGCATTTAAACAGCTACATGTATGTGTCTGCTTTTAACGAGCCAGGAACTATTTTCAAGGGAATGAGGAACCTATTCATATTTTAATCTAGTGCTGGAAGTAATATACATAAGCTTTTAGCATATGTACTTAATTTTATGTACAAAGGAGAGTATGCTGGAAATCTGAAAGAGGAATAAGAAAATTTTTATCAGTGAAATTTGGGAACAAAGTAGAAGGCTATATGCTTACTTTTCATTTTGCTAGACCTAATGGTTTTAGCATTGCTTTAATCAACTCTGGAAGCCCCCCAAAAGGGGTTTACCTGAATAAAAAAAGGCACAAATAAGGATTTTAAAAATTAGGCCACTGTACTTGTTTTTACCAGTGACTTATAACAAGATGGTTGTTTAGATAATTCAGGGGTGCCAGTGTCTTCCCAGACTGTTGTGATGATTGCAGTATTTTCCTGTATTGTGGGTTTTTATTTTATTTTTTTTTTTAGCTGCCTTCAGGCACGCTGTTTTAAAACTGGCAGAAGAAAGTACTGAAAAGTCTTAGTATGTCTTGGCTGAGTAGCTAAGCTTTGTTTCTGATGTTTTGAACTTCACATTGCTTCAGGAAAGCACATTCTGCTTGTATTTAGATGTTTGCTATTTCTTTTACTCTTTCTCACACACGTTGGACGAGTAGATTTGCTGGCATTTGTTTTCCTAAGTCATACTTCCAGCTCTTGAAGTATCAGTTTTGATTAAAATAAACAGTCTTTTACTCTGTATAATGGATTTTTTCGGATACGTTTGTACTTTATGGAAAACGTGATACTCCTTATTGCCTAGCAGCACCATCTAGCTGTTAGTAGTGAAAAACTTTCCCCCCAATACAGACTTCTCCTTTATGAGAGGAGATGGACTTGCACCTGCTGACCAAGCCGTTGTTATCTCTGAGGAAGTATGTCTTTTCCCCTCCTTGGCAATTAAGTCTGATACTATGTAAAAAGCTGTGATTTGTTTGTCTGTCTTCTCTCAAATACTTATGTTCTTGCTTATTTGCCAGCTCTCAGGAACTGAATAGCTGTTTTCAGGATAGATATTTTTAGAATGTACATGCTCTGGAATTCAGACTGTCTCTTTGATATATTGATCTACTTTTGTTTTACCAGCTGATTATTAAAGTTCATCTGCTCCAACCCTATTAAATTATTTACTATGCAACAGATAGCAGTGCAACAATTAACATTTCAACATACAGTATATGTTCTGTTCAGTTCTGCTATGGTACAGTTGGTAGCTGTACCTTTATATAACTGTAAAAATACCTGATCTTTTGAGCTAAAGGAGTACAAATTCTCTTCTTTTGAGCTTCAATTGCTCTTATTTAAAGAACGAGAGATTTTTTCTTTTTTAACTTGTTATATATGCTTTTGTTTTACACTATAAGCATGTATAGGAAATGCATAAGAAGCAGTGAGTTGTCTTTTTACTGAAATACGCCGATGACTGAGTGTATGAGAAGCACTCCTGTCTTGTAATAGCCGTGGACTTGAAGGCCTCATCCTCTCTGAAGACAGAAATTGAGGGCACGTTTGCATTCTACCTTTTATCTCTGCAAAGCCCTACTAAGAGCCACACCAGCAGCACTTGTGTTCCAGGGCAGCTGCCACACAAAGGAACAGATAAAGTAGCTTGATCACAGCAAAGCCTAATAATTAAGTATCAAAATCCATGATTTCTACAGGGAGGGGTGAGAAAAAGACTGTCGTAACTGCTCTTCTCCCCTTCTTCCCTTTGTTTTTGAATTCCTTGTGTAGCTTTCAATATACAGCACGTGTATGGCTTTGGTGCTCGAAGCAGAGAGCAGTCTGTTTAACCATGTCCTTCTTTCTAAATAGCTATATCTAGAGAAGTCCTTTATTAACATGAAGCTAGGGACAAAATGCTCGGATTTATAAATGGTAAAAATTACTAATAACGCGATAGTCTAAGAATAAAACCTTGTTAAATAGTAATTGGTAATTCCTTACCCGCCAAACCTGAACTTTGTGAATGAAAGGATTTATTCTTTAGTCTTAGACCAAGGTCATAGAAACAATTCTATATGCAGAGTGGAATCTTTTTTTCTAATATAGTCTTCGAAGCAGAGAAGATGAGAGAATAACTAAACCAGGAGCTGTCTCTACACCTGTAAAGAATGCAGATGATATTTCTAAAACTATGGAAGAGGTGGCAGTCGAAAGAACTGAAAAACAAACTCCACCACTCCCAGGTAAAAACACTAAAATATATTAATTATGCATGTTGTTGAGAATGGATGATCAGGAAAGACTTTATGCCATTGCATATTTGTGGAATGACTTCTAAAGTCTTAAAACAGACCCAGTCCTAATTATATTTATTTCTGAATACCAACAGTCTTTGTAACCGTAACTCCATTTATATCTGAAAACCTAGGCTGGGGGGGTCTGCCTATTATATAGGGGTAAAACTTCAGTGTTTAGAACTGTATTTATAGGTGATGATGATAGAGAGTTTTGTCTTCGTTTCTCAAGCAAGTTTAAAATCCATCATTTCTTTTCTGAGAGTCAAGCAGTAGGCTGGTTTTTATGGCTTACTGTAGCAGACCATATTTAAGCAAGGATGTAGTTAAGCCTGTTTAGAACTACTGTTCCCAAGACACAACTCAGAACACTCTGAAATGCTTTGTTACTGCAGCACTTACTAACTACAGTTGTGGACCAAGAAGGCTTTTTAACAAGTGCAGTACAACTAATAAAATCAGAACAAAATCTCATTTCTTTTTTCAAAAAGGGAAGGGTAAGTTAAATGGCAGCAGATAAAAGCCAGCTGGTGTGAAAGAGAAAAAAACATAAGATGATACGGTGATGGGACACTGTTCTGGGCAGGCTGACTAACAAGATTTTTGTTTACAGAATGAGGCACTTTAGTGAAATTCTAAGTGGAGAAAGAGGAGCTGTGCAGATGGTTAAGAGGGAGCTGTTCTTGAAAGGCTGGGTGGGATGAGAAAAAGCACATTCAAGCTTGAATATATTTGAAGACTTAAGGAACGAGCAGTGACACTTCTACATGTAGTATTCAGTAGCTCAGTGACAAATTGGAACAGTTATGATGTTGATAGACTCTGAAGGATCTTGAAAATGAGAACGGTAGGTTTTCTGATGCAGCAGCCATTATTAAAAAGATTGTCACAGGACATGACCTTTTGCAGTGGTGTTATGAAAAGATGCAAATGAAGTAAGTTTATATTTGCCAAGATACAAAAAAGAAGTGGTAATGAGATTAGAAAGATGAATTTTGTATTTTTATAAGATATTGAAGATTAATGACTGGCATAATACAAAGCCAGACAGGATAGGAGATCCTTGAGATGGTTCTTAATCCAAAGTAATTTGTTTGAGGGACTGGCAAGCAAGTAATAAGTACTGTGGGGATTTTGTTGGTTAGTGGGGAGGAAGAAACATTCTGTTCTTGGAGGAACAGGAAGAGACACATAGAAATACTTAGTTTAGATGGGACGAGCTGTAGGCCAGTACATACAGACAATTAACTTGCCATAATATATTGTCTGAGATAAAAAGGTGCGATAAAGGGCATAAGCCTTTAGCAGCCTCACAGAAAGCTCTAGCAAAATGAGGATCTTTCAGAGACTTTATTGAAAATGTGGTTAGGAAAATAGTTGGCAGATTCTGTGACAGTTTGCTGCTTCGACTAAGAGCTAGACGACTGTCATGGTTGATTGTGTCAAAGGAGGGTGGAAGAAGAGTATTTGATCAGAGGCTTAGGCTGGGAAAGGGTCATTAAAGACTTACCATACAGTAACATAGCATTTTCCTGTAAGGATAAAAACTACATTAGAAAAGGTATTACCAAATTGTTGTCTGAAATTACCAATTTCAAACTAGTCCGTTCAGTGCTTTGAAAGGAAGACAGCACAGTTCTTGGGAAGATCAGGGATATTAGACTATCTCAAAGCCAGCCTAGTTTGAAATCGACTTTTTTCAAGTGTGCAGAGATAAGTCTTGAATACAAATTCTTCTAACGTGACCAGCCATGTAGCAGAGAAGAGCTCCTATTAGTGTTTGTTACTGAGGGAAGGCTGCGTGGCAGTTTCTTCCCAGTAACTCCGGAGAATCTCTGCAGCAGAACTATAATAAGTGCTTATCTTTAAGAACCACTAGCTGGACCAAAGTAAGCATTGAAATCTGCCGACCTCAAGGCATGCAGCAGTCGTTCAAGTGTGTGGTATTTTAATTTCAAAAATTGAATTCTTGAAGGAAGAGAGCTAGTGGAAAATGAACAAGTTATGTCAGATAAATCAAGGTGAGAAACAGCAGGGTTGAAAGTGGTCTTGTGAGCATGAAGCCTTCTAGTTCTTGTAGTTCTACAGTGTTCAGAGCACTTAATGAAGTACAAAGGAAGTTTAGGGATTTTTACTGAAATAATAATTAGGCCAGTAATGCTGCTTTGAATGGTATGGTGAGTGTGTCTTCTGTTGTTGTAAGTTCCTAATATTTCACCTTTAAGTGGGGTAGAAGCAGGCTACTGAAGAAGTCATTAAGCTCTTAATTAAGCTTTATTTTCTCATCTTTAAATGACCAAATGGACATTTGAAATCCTTTGATATTTTAATAGAACCAAAGCCAGTGTATGCACAAGGAGGTCAGCCAGACGTGGACTTACCAGTCAGTCCATCTGATGGTCCTTTACCCAATTCAACCCATGAAGATGGAATGCTTCGGTAATGTAACTCTAAACTCTATTCGAATCTGCCTGGTCCTTGAGCAAACGGAGCTTTTATCCAAGGTGATGAATAACCTGTGTAAATAGTCTGATGTAAAGTCCAGTATGCTGTCCTGACACTTTTGTTCAGAAATATTAAAATGGAAGACTAGGTTTACTCCTGAGCCTTGTTGGCACTTACATAGTGTAATACAGCATTTTTAAGTCTATTAATTTTCTATGGAAATGAGCAGTTACAATGATCAACGGGTGAAAAGAATTTGTGGTGTTTCTCTCTCCCTGAGCACCCTCGCACCTCCTGTCCCATCCCCATCGCCAGAGAGAGGAGAGATACTGTAGCATATTCTTTTCCTTTTATAATAATTGGAGAGCAATGAATAAAGGTCACTGCAGAAACGTGCAAAGTCATGACATGGAAATGGGCCGACTTCATCTGGGTTTTCCGTTATGGACATTAGTGTGCATGAGAATAGATTCTAGTTTGGTTTTGTCTCAAATTCGTCTGAATCTCTTTAGACCCAAAACAGATCTATATGCCAGCACAGGTCTTTAAAAGGAGGAACGTTTTTGGAAGGGAGTGTCAAAGTGCCTCGCTTAAATCACTGTATGAGTGTAAGACAAACAAACCCCACTAAACAAGTAAATACAGGTGGGTTTTTTGGAGTGCTGCTAATGAGTGTGGTGTAATGCTGCGGTTGATAAGCGGCTAATCATATGTATAGCATAATATCCTCTAATTGAAATGATAGGCAAGTTAGTTCTTTGCATGTGTTCAGTCTCAAATTTACCAGGATGTTTTATGCTTTTATACCTCTAAGTGGAATATGTTCTAAATCTCTAGGCCAAGCATGAAACTGGTAAAATTCAGAAAAGGAGATAGCGTGGGTTTGCGACTAGCAGGTGGCAATGATGTTGGCATATTTGTAGCTGGTGTTCTGGAAGACAGCCCTGCAGCAAAAGAAGGATTAGAAGAAGGGGACCAGATTCTCAGGGTATGTCAAAAACAATAACAGTACAAACGTTTTCTTGTACCAAAGTATGTTTTCTTTCTGTAGCATTGAATATATTGCCTTTGTAGTTCCTGCAGGTTTTTTTCGGTATGTACTTATTAGATGACTTAATAGCAGCAAAATCTCCTGTTACTGTACTGTTGCTAGGAAGGTTAGCAAGTTTTTATCCAATTTCTTAGACTGATTCAGTTGATAAAATTGGGTTTTTTAACTGTTGGGTCACTGAATTGTCAGAGGGCTCTGTATGTTACCGATATTTATAGATGCCCCATAGTATTGATCTAAAGAATAAAATGAACAGCTACCTATTATTCTGGAAGCTATGCTTTTATCAAGAAATTAAGTGGGGCTATTTAGAGGTACAACTTAGCCATAAAGTGATTTAGATTTCCCATTGTATAGTGAAATCTCTGTTATAACTCTGTATGCTAAATCAAACTGATTACTTTGTTGATACCAGGTAAATAACGTAGACTTCACAAATATCATCAGAGAAGAAGCTGTCCTTTTTTTGCTTGATCTTCCTAAAGGTGAAGAAGTAACCATTTTGGCACAGAAGAAAAAAGATGGTAAATATTTGTATATTGTGAGCAATGTAGTAGACTGCTTGGAAAAACACAAAGTATAGCAAATAACTGCTAACAGGATTGCAGGAAATTGCCTCCTTATGAAGACTATCAAGTTCTTTTGGCTTTGGGATAGGTTACTACTACAAATGGACTGGGGATTGATATTGTAACAGTACACTCCTCGAAACAAACAAACAGAACCCCCAAGTAACTCCAAAAAAACCCAAACAAAAAACCTGACAAAACATAAGCCCTAGCATCTGATAAAAATATTGGCATTAAACTTTGGGGGCAGCAGGACAGTCTATTGTAGTTATGCCATTGAAAATGAGTTATTAGGCTGAGAGAGTTGGGGTTGTTCAGCCAGGAGAAAAGAAAGCTCCAGGGAAACCTTATAGCTCCTCCCAGTACCTAAAGCGGCTACAGGACAGGTGGGGAGGGACTCTTGATCAGGGAGTTCAGCGATAGGACAAGGGGTAACAGTTTTAAACTAAAAGAGGAGAGATTTAGATTAGGTATTAGGAAGAAATTCTTTACTGTGAGGGTGGTGAGGCACTGATACAGGTTGCCCATAAAGGTGGTAGATGCCCCATCCCTGGAAACATTCAAGGTCAGGGTGGATGGCGCTTTGAGCAACCTGGGGCAGTTGATGATTTCCTTGCTTGTGGCAGGGGAGGTTGGACTAGATGGCCTTTAAAGGTCCCTTCCAACCCAAACCATTCTGTGATTCTATGTGTGTGCGCACAAACTTCTTTTCCAGTAAGATTCATTCCTTCCAGGGAAACTGAATTTAGCTTGCACTGCCACCAAATTTTTGACCATTAAAGTTGAACTCATTTGGTAGAGTCTGCTATTAATAGTTATACTTCTTAAAATAGAGCAACTCTGAGACATTAAGGCTTCTTGAAGTAATACTGTATATTTAAAACAAGGAAAATTAAAGTGAGGGACTGCTTTGAGTAATTCTTGTGAGCGTTAGGATGTCACTTAAACTTATGTAACACTTTATATTTTGGGGTTTCTTTTTCTTTTTTCAGTTTATCGTCGCATTGTTGAGTCCGATGTAGGGGATTCTTTCTATATCAGAACTCACTTTGAATATGAAAAGGAATCTCCTTATGGACTAAGTTTCAACAAAGGTGAAGTGTTCCGGGTGGTGGACACTCTGTACAATGGCAAACTGGGTTCGTGGCTGGCAATTCGAATTGGCAAGAATCATAAGGAAGTTGAAAGAGGTATCATACCTAACAAAAACAGGTACGATCTTAAAATACTTAAATTACTGTTTTAAAATTACAATTTGAAATTCTGCATCTGTATAATGAATGATTGGACTTGTCTGCAGGACGCTAGTTTATAGAACTGATTCAGTCAGAAAAAGTGACAAAGTGTTAAAACAAATTGAAGTTAAATATCTGATTTATGGATTTGCTGTTGACTCTTGTACAGTCCACAAAGAACCTTAAAACTTTCTTTTCAATACAAGAGGCAAGTCTTATATAAAACTTTAGAAATGTGATATTGGCCTCAGTCATTCAGTCTTGTACTTTCTAATACAGAAACAACAAAAACTTGAGTCAGCAGGTGGTGGGGGGCTTTTTTTTGGAATTATAAGCTTGCTAGTCAACCATCACTTCAGAAGCTGACTTCCTTGATAACTGGTTGGGATTTGTTGTCATCTTAGAGCTGAGCAACTAGCTAGCGTACAGTACACGCTTCCAAAGACAGCAGGAGGAGATCGAGCGGATTTTTGGAGATTCCGAGGCTTGCGTAGCTCAAAGAGAAATCTTCGAAAAAGCAGAGAAGATCTTTCTGCCCAACCTGTTCAAACAAAGTTTCCTGCCTATGAAAGAGTTGTTCTTCGGGAAGGTATGGCTTTATTCTTACTGTTACAGGTTAACAGGTTTGTGTGGTTTGCTTTGTATTAGCCTAGGTATTAAGAGTATCTTGCATTTGTTTTAAGCAATCAGTGTATGTTGACTCTTTTTTTTCCTTCAATTCTAGCTGGGTTTCTCAGACCTGTAACCATTTTTGGTCCAATAGCTGATGTTGCGCGGGAGAAACTTGCTAGAGAAGAACCAGATATCTTTCAAATCGCAAGTAAGTGTGAGATCAGGTTCTTCGGCAGTTAGGAAATAGTCAACTTTCTTTTGCTAGATTGTTTGTTTCTATATTATTACTTTAACTGTTAACATGTTTAACAAGATGTTGAGCATGTAAAGGAACAGACTAAGTGTAAGCACTTTCACTGTTTAGTTGCTGATAATTCTCTGAAGGTAAAAGCACTATTAGTTCTGTTTATAGCCTTCTCAAATTTCATTTTAATTCAATTCCTTATTATCCTATTTCTAAGCGCTTTTGTAAAGATGTAGTGATTTTTGTGGACAAATTGGTGGGTAGATTTTCATATATTATTTTGAAGCAGGAGGAGTATCTTCAATCTGAATTGACAATTTGAGCTATGAAATGGTTTGTTTTATCTTAATGAGGGAATGCAGAGTATGCTGGAAATTTACAACAGATTTTTACTGTGTCCTCTACCAGAAAGTGAACCAAGAGATGCTGGTACTGACCAACGTAGTTCTGGCATTATTCGTCTTCACACTATAAAACAGATAATCGATAGAGTAAGTCTTTTATTGTCACTGTACTTTTAACACAAGAAGAGTAAAACTGGTATCATCAAGTAAAGCTTTGGGTGTTTTAAATGTAGAAGAATAACTAATGAGCGTGCTTGCTTTAAAAATAGCTTTCTCATCTTTCTATTGGTTAATTAAAAAAAAAACCAACCCAAAACAACCAAAAACCACCACCCCATTCCTTCTCCATATTAGTAACTGCAGCCTAGAAGTAATTCTAGGCTTTGTTCCAGGGAGTGTTGTCCTCTCTCCATTAAGGCTGTTTTAAGCTGTTTCCTCTTTCACTTAAAGCCACGGTGTGACATTACAGCTAGAAATTGTTATTTTATTTATGGAGTCATTAGTCTTCCCACACCCCAATTTACAAATTAATAACTTGATGTAATTTTTTTGTCAAGGACTTGGGGAAAAGATCCTTCGATCTCACTTCCTTAATATCCTTTAAGATTCTGACATTAGTTCATGATATGAGGCTCTACTCCTCACCTTTTTATTTCCTTACTTGCAAACAAACTGTAAGCCTTTCAGATGTCCAAGTAAGGGGGGTAAAAAAAAAAAAAAGCTTTTCTAGTAGCTAAGTGGGGATACTGTGTGCTTGAGATGAATCTTGCACTGTATGAAAGCTGGCCAAGCTCTTGCATTCAGAGGGGTTTTTTTTTTTTTGGAAGGAAGATGGAGGTGTGTAATGAGACTAGGTCTTGTGTTTCTGTCTTTCCTTTTTTCCTGTTAGCAGAATACTAATAGGAAACTGCTTATTTTCAGTCTAGTGCCTGCTCACTTTGAGGAGATTTTTTTAAAATAGGGAGTTAAATATTCAAAAGCTCATAGTTACACAGTCAGTCCTAGTGTTCAAAACGTATATGCCTATGTAGCCTGGTATTGGAATTGGTTTGGCTTCTATTATTCAAATAGGAAAAGAATTTAAATTAATACTTTGAAACAATGAACTCTGTAAAGGTGACACAAAATAAATTTGTGGGGGTTGTTTAAAAAAAAAATAAAAATCTAGTATATAAGTGATTCACTTTCTTCCCTCTGTCTTTTTTATCACAACAGGACAAACACGCTTTATTAGATGTCACTCCTAATGCAGTGGACCGTCTGAATTATGCCCAGTGGTATCCTATTGTAGTGTTCCTAAATCCTGATTCTAAGCAGGGTGTAAAGACTATGAGAATGAGGTTGTGCCCAGAATCACGAAAAAGTGCCAGAAAGCTGTATGAAAGAGCTCACAAGCTACGCAAAAACAATCACCATCTCTTTACAAGTAAGTAGTTACATATACTGGGTTAGTGTTTCTGAGGGGGAGGGAGAGGGGAGATGGGAATAACTTCTTCCTCCAGACTTTCCTGCAAATGGACCGAGTCACGCAGTTGTTGACTTGGTCAGGCTCCCCCGTTCAATAACCAATAGTTAATTGATGTGTGCATTGTTTGCACATGACCACACAAATGTAAAGCAATCTGAAACATCAGAATGACATTTCTAATAGATCTGGTGGCTTTGCAGGATCATCAGCCGAAATCAAACATTTGAATAAATAGAAAGATGATGTAATTTTATTATTTTTAGTCTGGCTAAACTGAAGCCTCGCTTTATTCTAAGCTGCTGTTAACTCTGTATTTCTTATGGGATAAAATGTCCCAAACCACATCAGGCCTTAAGGTTGCTTTGAGTATGAATATTTACATTACTATTTAAATCTCATGGTTTTAATCTACCAGTTTATGTTGCTTTTATTACTGGTGGTACAGATCCTTCTCATAGTTCTGCAGAAATCACAAGTCAAACTAACCTGCTGTACTTCTAGCTACCATTAACTTGAATTCAATGAATGAAGGATGGTATGGAGCTCTAAAGGAAGCAATTCAGCAACAACAGAACCAACTAGTGTGGGTTTCAGAAGGAAAGGTAAGAAATAATATACTTGGGGAGAAGTGACAGAACTGTGTTTATGAGAGGTTTTTTGTTCTTTCATTCTTCCTGATGTTACAGATATGGGCAGATGCTTGCGGAATTAAGTTTGTTTTCCTTTTTTTCTCTCCTCATTTTAACCATCATTTGAAGATTGAAAGCAGTAATGCCTCATGGCTGTGTGAACTGCTTAAAACTGGTTTGTCACTATGTTAGTGCAGTTATGCTGTTAATGAGGGCTGTACAGTTGTCGTTGTGCATGTAACAGTGTAGTAAGTGAGAGCGTTTGCCCATTGCCACTGGTAACTGGAGGATATATTACTGCTTTGAAGACTTTGTGGGGATTGGATGGCTTTCATGAAATAACTTCTGGGTGTTCTGCTGCATTGGTACGAGGGGCTGGGATTGCCTAATGAAAAATTGTTTTTTTGTTAATATAAAAGCAAGTGGCATGTTCATGTTCTTTCTGAGAACTGTGTTCTGTCAGTTGTGAGAACACAGATGCAAAATAACAAGTTAGTATTCTCTGTTCCCTACTAAAACTCCACTTGCCTTCTCAAGCTGCATGTTACACTATGCACACGAGATCCATCCTCTTGAAGAACTAATATCAAGCAAAGTGCCAACTACAAGTAAGCAAGTGATGAATCAGCTATTGCTACGTGTTCCTTAATATTTGGATCGTCTGTTGATGTTCAGATTGAGCTCCTTTCACCTCCTTATATCTACCTTCAAGTTAATGATTCTAATATCATAATATCACTTTAAAGTGCAGCTTTGTATCTTTCCAAACACTTTGATTTCCGTGGACACTATGCACTGTCCCCTCCCTTACGCTGACAGTTGTCTGACCCCTTAGTAAAATGATTGAAAGAACGAGACTGCAGAAAAGACTTTTAGGTGTAAGCTTAACATCTTCAACAACTGAAACTCGATTTCTCCTCCCCGGTGATATTCAGACTTGTTGGATTTTCTTACTGTTCCTGAGCTGCTGGATTTGGAATATAACTAGCTCTTTTAACTACCAGACTTTCCGTTGTGGTTCAGAACAAGATGGATGCATTCCATTTGTTTGGTTCTAATTATTCCCCAAAAAATGTCCTAGCTTTACGTTGCAAGAAAAAGGGCATTCTTTAACAGGTATTGCAATAAAAGTGTACTCTAATTTTGTTTGACACAGGCAGATGGTGCTACAAGTGATGACCTTGATTTACACGATGACCGCCTTTCTTACCTCTCAGCTCCTGGTAGTGAATATTCAATGTACAGCACAGACAGTAGACACACATCTGATTATGAAGACACAGATACAGAAGGGGGTGCTTATACTGATCAGGAACTGGATGAAACTCTGAATGATGAGGTTGGGACTCCTCCTGAATCTGCTATTACACGTTCTTCTGAACCTGTTAGAGAGGACTCTTCTGGAATGCATCATGAAACTCAAACTTACCCCGCTTATGCATCTCAAGCTCAGCCACAGCCAAATCTCAGAATAGATTCTTCAGGATTTAAAGCAACTACTTCTCAGCCGGTAAGACAGTAATTTTATACACTGACCACTGTACATTTGCAGGTTGCAAGTTCTCTTGAACCAGAAATCTGTGTTTATAGTCTGCTTACCGGTATTGTGAGTGTATATAAGAATCTGTTAACAGCAACAATATGTTATAATGAGTTGGGGAATCAGCTTGCCCTGCCTGTTTTAGTGACTCGTTCTGATAGGAGTAAATTAAAGTACCATTCTACTTTGATTAAATGTTTTGCTTTTTTGATCTTCAACATAATGAATTTCTGGAAGTGCTAGTGCATGATAACTTTCAGTACATTTCATTTTACATCTAGCTGTGTTGATCAAAGCGTCATTTAAATTATTTTAATATAAATCAAAGTCATACAGTGATTCAGTAGCGGTATATTTAAAATATTTTAAACACTTCACAGAAAGCAGAAGCCTCACCTGCAGTCCCTTACCTTTCCCCGTCGCCTGAATCAAACCCTGCAACCTCATCAACCTCTGCAGTAAATGCTAATGTAAACCTAACTAATGTCAGACTGGAGGAGCCTACCGCTGCTCCTTACAACTCTTACCAACCACAAGCGGGCCCCTTAAGAACATCAAGTACTGAGGGAGCTCATATAGTCCTAAGAGATCAAGAGCCATCATCCTTATCGCCGCATATAGATCCAGCAAAGGTACCTATGCCACACTGTTGCGCTGATTTCCTGCTATACATCAAGCTAGCACATGATCTTTTTGTTTTGCCCTTATTTGTAGAATTCCTTCTGATGTTTTTTTTTCCTGTAAGAAATCATGCAGGTTACAAAAAAAAAACCAAACAGTGCATCTGAATTGCTAAGCATCATCTAATGTTTTGTGTGCATGGCTTCAGACTGTATACTTTTCCATTTCTCAAAAAGATAACATTTTTAAAAACAGGCTGCATTCTGCATTTGATTTTACTTTATATGTAACTTTTTTTTAGCTTGTCAGTATTCTGCTGTTTATTAATGAGGCCTTGAGAAAAATCTGTTATTTCCCTAAAATGACCCTAGATATTTGCATACTTCAAATCATGCCAAATCCTTGATCATGAAGATGAATCCAGTTTGTTGGATGACTTCATATGCTTCCTCAGCAATGCTAGAACTAACTTAAATATGTAAATCAATTTACTTNACCCCAAAGATGAGAGACTGTTACCTTTTGCCTTTCCCTTTTAATCTACTTACATTTTTTTTGCTTAAAAATAGGACTGGAAGGGGTCTCTTG
This sequence comes from Anarhynchus alexandrinus, assembly GCA_008711295.1. Lineage (NCBI taxonomy): Eukaryota > Metazoa > Chordata > Aves > Charadriiformes > Charadriidae > Anarhynchus > Anarhynchus alexandrinus. The sequence continues at coordinate 6,746,470 of VUYV01000008.1, read as the reverse complement.
AATCACCAAGTTCAGCTTCCTGTGATTGCGAACAACTGCATCAAATTATTCTGCTTTTAAATAAAATTAAAGCCAATATTTATTAACATTTAGGTTTGTTTAAGTATTGCATTTCAAATGCAGCTGCAGTTACTCTTCATTTTAACTGAAAAGTATTCCTCTCTCTTTAACAGGTATACCGAAAGGATCCGTATATTAATGAAGAAGCGTCCAGACAAAGCTATGTCTTAAAACAGCCAGCAGTTAATCACCCAGTACAGAGACAGGAAAGAGACCCAAATCTGATCTATGAATCCCAGGCTCAGTATGCAGAAAAACAACCGAGTAGGGACTATGAACAGTCAACATACAGGTATGATTCTACAAACTATGTAGATCAGTTTTCTCGTGGTTATGACCCTCGCTTACATTATGATGACCGTGTGCCTCCCTATGAGGAGCACTGGGCATATTATGATGAAAAACAGCCCTATAACCAAACAAGAACAGTTTATGAAAACCAGCCTCCTAGGGATCTTGATTCCAGGCAAAATATAGAAGAGAGCACAGAACGCAGCTATTATCCAGCACAACCTCGTTTTGAGGAACCCCCTCCAATGAGCTATGATGGCAGACCTCGCTATGAGCATGCACCCAAAAACTTCAGCTTACCACAAGTGCGATACGAAGATCAACATACTGTCGGATATGACACGCATGGTAGATACAAACAAGAAGCTCAGCCATACCAGTCAGCCATATCTCGATCTCCTGAACCGAAGCAGTACTTTGATCCACATATAAGGGGCTATGAACAAGGTCCTCCTCAAGCTTATAATGCTAAAGCTGGACATTATGAGCCTTCTCATGGCACTTCAGGTGTTTCTCTTCCTCCTCCCCCTTCATCACAAACCAAACCAGAAGTTTTGCCTTCTAACAGTAAACCACTGCCTACGCCGCCATCTCTAGCAGAGGAAGAAGAAGATCCAGCCATGAAACCACAGTCTGTGCGAAGTAGGGTTAAGATATTTGAAAGAAGAAGATCACCATCTTTAGAAAAAATGAAGGACCCAAGTGACACATCAGCTGTCAAGGTAAGTCATTCCATTTTTTCAGTTCCCACTTTTTGCTAATGAGACTACATCGCAAGAAGTAATATACTGTCTTGGAAAGAAAGCTTTGCTGCTTGTGGAATAGCCTCTTAGCAACCTAACTGCAGTATGTTTTAAAAGCAGAAGCTGAAAAGTTTTGTGAAAACACTGAAGGGGATCTTGCCGTGCTGAAAACTCCTCCAATTCATCTTTCACTAGTATTTCATTCTGTTTTTTTCTTTTGGGGGAAGGGGAGGCAGTCTTGGTTTTCTTACTCTTAAAGTGCTGTATCTTTCTAAATGTTAGAATCTAAGAAAATGTGCTGTGCTTTCCTTTACAGCCTCCAGAACTAGCACCTAAGCCTACACTTGCAACTGTGAGTGGTCCAAAACCAACTTCTCAAAGCCAGTATGAACACGACAAAACAACTTACAGGTAGATGCACAACAGATTAATTAAATTTAGTTTTCAGTATGAGATTAGAATATTGAGAAAACCCATCTTGGTGGTTCAAATTGGAGAGCGGAGAGTCAAAGCGTGTCAGTGTGATTTCTATGTCAATAGTAACACAGGGCATAAAGTCCGTTCTCATGAACATGATTGCTGGGAAGTGGCAGGAGGACACTATGTTTTTTCCAAATTTTTGAGGAAGAAACTTAGCCGATATCTCCATCTTGCTTTTTTCCTATGTTTAATTGAGATAAGTAGAAAGTAAAACAAAAGGGAAAGGTAAGGTAAAAGGGAAATAAGGATTTTCTTTCTATATGCTATGTTACAGCTATCTAATTTCCACGCAGTATAGGTTAAAAAGGCAAGGTGTGCAATTATAAGAATTACATTTTGGTTGCTTTATTACTAGCTAGGTTATAAAATAGAATTTCAATTCACGTACTTATGCTTGTTCAACTGTGCAAGGCAACTGTATATTCTTCTTCTTCTCCTCGGTTAGGGCCCCAGAACCACAGAGACCTCAAGTGAAGCCACCTGAAGATATTGTCCGTTCAAATCATTATGATCCTGAAGAAGATGAAGAGTATTACCGAAAGCAGCTCTCATACTTTGATCGCAGGAGTTTTGAAAATAAGCCATCTGCGCAGGTTCCTGCCAGCCATCATTCTGAGCCCAGTAAACCAATACATTCACAGAATCAGCTGAATTTCACCAATTATTCTAAGTAAGTTTGGAAGATTTCTTCTTTTTTTTAGTTTGAAAAAGGAGGAAGGTGTATAGAACTAAAACAGAAATTCTGCCTCCGTCAATGGAATTCCAGGGGTTCATAACAGCTAATTGAAATTATTCTGTATTCACAAAGTCAATTTCTCTGTTTAGATTTAGTTTTAGTTTGAAAACACACAACTGCGTAAGGTTTTATTTTAGTAAATGAATATTTTTGTATGTTTCAGGACCTTCAATGTGCTGCTTCTTTTGTTTAACACTTACTAACAGAACATAACAAAGTATTTCCTTAGTCTAACTAATACTGAGTGCTTAAACATCTTTCAAAGCAAAGGTTTTGGTTTATTCCAGTTCTGCATGTATTTATTCTGCAGACAGGCTTGTACACATTACCCATGTTTGACATTAGGAAACTGAGCCTTTAGGGAATATTGCTGAGGCCAGAGTTTAATCTGTTGATGGAAACATCTGTTTCCTGTATTGTTCTGCTTCCTTGGTTTGGAACATTTTGATACAGAAATTGTGTGAAAGCTCATACACAGATTTAGCTCAGGTAAAGAACTGTCTATCTTGGAGGATACTTGCGCAAACTTTGTGAATACTCTCCACAGTTACCTAAATTTAAATCAAACCATAACAATGTGTTTGTAGCTGTTCCTTTGAAAAGCTATCTTGGCTTGCTGCGTGTAGGCTGAAAATTGGGCATTTCTGAAGGCTTGGGTTTCATCCCTGCTTGAAATCTGGACTATGCAGGTCAAGCTGAAAATCTGGCAACCTTAATGTAAATGGGATCTTTAGAGTGAAATAATAAACTAGCTTGCTGAAGTTTTATAGTGTTAAGTGTATGTGCAAGCTGTCTTTCATGGACTTGATACACTGTGTTCCAGTGCTTGTCTTAAAGGATTTGAGCTACTAGGACTGGGGAATCCTGTTCTTATTTGTATAATATTGTCTTATCTCCAAAGTCTTCCTCTGTGAACTGAGAATATTGGAATCTTTCCAAAAGCTTGCTAGGTTTTAAAGGATTCACCTTTTTTTTTTTCTAATCAAGAAGTCTGCATATGATAAATGTTTCATATTTTACTTTTTTATATGCCAAGGAAGGAATGCTTATAGTAATCTGTAACCAATTCTGATTCTCATTCAAAGATGTTCTTTATTCTTCCTTTCCACTTGCCTAGTGTCTTCTGATGTAAAGATGGCAGCATACCTGTCCTGTTGTCTGGGCATCATAGGAAGAGACCTTNAAAAAAAAAAAAAAAAAAAAGTCTCGGCTGGCCTCCCAATGTATTGCAGTAGCTTTCAGAATTTTTCAGAATTATGTTCCCACATACAAAAAACAATGTTACCCATAGATCTCCATTTTGGTCTGTAGACATGGGCTGTGTTGCCATTGTAAACGCAAGTAATGCTTTGGGAGAAATGCTGTAAGCTTTCATTAAGCAATTGTGACTATTTTAAAATTCTTCAGATGGGGAGCATGGGAGCATCGTTCTGCATTCGATATCCTCTGCAGTGTTGTCACACATGCTGAAAAACATGAGAGACACACACAACTATCGAATTTTTGCTGCAGAGCAGCCAATATTTGAGAGAGATTGTTCCATACTTCTACCTATGTCTGCCATGACACTTCCGTGCTTTGGCCACTCAATTCTGGTTTTGTTTTGATCGTGAGTTAGTGTGTAACTTCAGGGCTTGTACTTGCGGGAAGGTGACAACTTACTGCCACAGAGGAGTCAGATAATACTGTTTTTAAGGCTGATAGTTTCATATGTCAGGGGACAAAAATGCGTTGTGTTTTTTCTTTATGAAAGAATGTAACCCTTAACAGGAAGGGACAGGCATGGGAAAGAAATTTACCCAGGGTAGTCCAGTGCAAACAGACAAAGACTAAAATATTAATGAAAGTAAGTGGAAAGAGATAAACAAGAACACTGCTCATTTGGACAGTAGTGCTTCTAGAAGCATACTGCAATGTCCTTGAGTGGAAACACAAACCAATTGCTGTCTAGAGCAAGCATTCATATTTAGGACTTTCCTTTCACCAGCTTCCAGTTTGTACCCTGCTACTTGCTTGTTGTTCATCTTTTTTTCCACCGAATTTATATCGTAATTGCTATTCTGTGAATAAACTTTTCTAAAAATAAACAGGACTAAATTTGGATGATGCAGGAACTGTTGATTATGCAATCTCTTGCTCCTGCATAATCCATATAATGTATTCTGGGTACAGAGGACAGATTTTACTTATTCACAAGCAATAGCGACAACTTTTTCAGTTTTAAATATTAATGTACATTAAATTATGTAGAGTTCTTTGCCACTGAGTGAAAGTATGTATTTTTCCCATTACATGTGTACAAATTTGTTTACTCTTTTAATTTGTTGGGGTTTTATTTGCATCGTTTAGGAAACTTACGCCATTACTAAGGCTGCTTTGTATGGGTAATGTCATATCTGCACGTTACAGTTGTCAGTAACTGTAGAGTAAGGGATAGTTCCTATTGCTGTGAGAAAATAGTAGAACTTGTAAATGGACGTGTTTCAGTGGACCTAGCTGGAGCAGTTCATGAGGCTGCTCCCCCGTGGCCGAGTAGTGGGTTTGTTCCTCCTTGGTTCAGTGTTGTTACCTGCATTAGCTTGACACGCTGCAGAAGGAGGTAGCTTATTTAAATTTTGTATTAAGTAGGGTTAGGACTACTCACATGACTAGTTACAGCCTCATCTGAGGAGGCAGTAAGGAACAGTGTCCTATGTTAACTTCTTAAACTGCTCTAGCTGAGCTCTTACGTGTCTGGTACAGAGTTGGAGCCTTTTGGATGGGAACTGGAGATCAGCAGTGCAATTCAGTAAGTTTTCTGTTGTACACGGAGGCTTATACCCTGTTGCCCAATGGTTCGTTCTAGTGGTTTGTTCCTGCTTCATTTCAAATTAAACTAGCATGTTTGTAACAAAAATGAAGTGGGAAACAGCTTAGAAAACAGCGTATCAATAATTAGAGGAGCTTCGTTTATACACTCACAAGTTGTAAGCAAGCATTTTGTTGTGGACCACTTTGCATACAGGTTCTGAGCAATGTGGTTGAGGTTGTGGCTGACCCTTGGTCAGGAGCCTAGGACAGAAGGCTTCATGTTAAGCACAGCTTTGTTCTGGCTGTGTTTGTATTGTCACAGCTCTCTCTTCTGCTCCCTCCATCAACATGTACTACCCTTCTCCATTTTTTTTTAATTCCTCACAAAGCTGGCAAGCAGTTCTGATTAGGCGTGGAGTGAGTTGGGTTTTTTCTGTGGGCTTTTGCAGTGCTGCCTTCCCCTGGCTAATAGCCCCTCTGGGAAGCAGGGGTTTCAGGGCGGCAGTTGCTGAGAAAGCACCTACTACCTGCCTGGAATAAAGACAAGAGTGGGTGAGTGTGCAGTAGTAACTCCTGTTGTTGAATGAATGGCTTCATATAAAATCAGTGGGAATGGAAGCTTATAAAGCAGATCTAAAATGATCTTCTTTTTGCAACACTGATTTTAGAGATATGTTCGTACGGGTGCTCTTTAGCTTGCTGAGGATCACATTCATGTGGTCATCAAGCAGACTTTCAAAACTTGATCAGCCCTTTTCTTAGTTTCATAACATACTCCTCTGAAGCAGTAAGACTGCTGGTGTCTACAGTTGTTGTCTCTTACATTTTTGTGAGCGTACAGAAAGTGAAGGGATGAAGGCAAGCTGTCCTGATGTAAAATGGATTTTCTTGCAGCATATAAACTAGGAATTGTTGAACACAATCAGAAGCGTTTTATGATGTGCACTCTGATATTGGATGAGCTGATAGCGCTATAGAAACATCTGCTGTGAATGTACCCTCAGTACATGATCTGCAATACAAAACCATCATCATTCTGTGTATGTTAAGCCTGAAGAAACTAATGCAAATTGGACCAGTAAGAGATGGGATTTATATTTTATTCACTTTTTTCAATATATTGAACAACTTTGTTTATACAGATTGTAACAAGTGGCTTAGTGTATAATCTCGTTCTTACTTTTGATACCTGTCACGTTGAGACCTTGACCACCTCCTAATTCGCTGACAAAAAGCTCATGCTAAATATAGTAGGTGATCATTGTACATACATCACTTAAAAGTAGTGTGTTTTTGTTTCAAAAACTTTGTCATATGAGAACTGCTAGGACTAACATAAAAAGTGTGAAGAAATAATATGCTCAAGATAGAATGACTATTTTCTTTCATTCTTCTATTGCTGTTTGCTTTGCCATCACCTAGATTTCTTGGCTCTTACACTAGCTATGACTACTTGAAAAGGAACATCAAGTGGTAAGACTGTTGTTGATGTGAGGATGTTTTCAGGTGTCCTCTCACTGTTACATTTCATCACAGGCATTATGTGCACTTAAAATTTTAAACATGCAAATTCTGAATGTAAGTGCAATATATTGTAGTCCAAAATTACAGGTGGTTGTGAAATCAATCATTTCCTGAAATAAACTTTTGGAGAAATATTGCTAGTAGAAGAAAAATGTTTTGAAAATAAGATTTTAAATTTATCTACACTATGCACATAAAGCTAGTGAAGCTTAAGCTGATTACATTTCTAATTAAGATGGCATTGTTCAAATAATAGGTGTATTTAGAAAAGTTGTACTAGAATCCGTTGTCCCATTGGCTAATTATGCTTTTCAAAAACAACCCACCCACCCCCCAAAAGTGGATTTATATTTTTATTTTGAAGACCTGATAAATTAGAGAATGCTTCTTCATTGAAATTAACCCCAAATGAAATTGAAAAATCCAGATCTTGTTAGGCAATTATGCAAATACACCTGAAATGTCATCTGCCTTTTGTTTGCCATGGTTTGTGTTACTAATCTTCTCCTAAAGATTCAATGTTGTCTTAATCTCTTGTGCTTATCAATAAATGTTTTTATACTTGAGACAGGATATGAAAGAAAATCGTGTTTTAATGTTTATAGGAAGAGATGGAAATCAGGTGATCATAGGAGAAAAAAATAGCAGTGAATGCAGGAGCTCAGAGCCATGAGGAAACCAAACAGTCAAATGTGGGTTTTTTTCTTTTATTTCAACAGGGGGAAACCAGCCGATACAGAATCAATGGATAGGCCTGTTGGTGAAAAACGCTATGAGCCAATCCCTCCAGTTACAACTCCTCCTCCTGCTCCTTCGGTCCAGTACACACAACCTCAGTCGATTAACAGTCCTGTCCTGTCTCTCCCAGCACATCACAAGCCTGCACTGTCGGAAGGTGAGCAGCTGGGAAGCCAGCCTGGCTCGGGTGATAGCAATATCCCTTGTCCGGGGCTTCTGTGGTTTCTTCAGCATGTCTGCACTGGTAACTATGGTGTTCTCTAACTGAAACTTGGAATAATTGTTAGTGAAAATGGCTTTTTACTATAGTGAGGTTGAGTTTTGTGAAAAGATTTCATGATCCTGTCTGAAACTGCAACTTCCAGGTGTTAATAGTCACTATAACTGTCTCTTCTATATTTAGTGGTCTCAGCGAAGATGAAGTAAAATTTCCAGTATTTAAAAAAACGTACCTCTCTATGCTTTGGACCAGAATTCTTTAGGCATGAGTTGTAGGTTTCTAAAAACAGAAGAAAAAGTTGGTTTCACTTTAACCTGGAGAGGATTGCCCAGTCCAACTCAATTTTCCAGTTTGTGCAGGTGCATGGTGGTATTTAGTACTGGTTTCCTATTTTTTTTCTTTTGTCGTAGTATAAATCAGTCTAACCTTTTTATTGAAAGGCCATACCTTTGTATCTAACACATGTGTTTAATGAAACATTAGATAACTTACCTGAACATCCGAAGTATAATAGGAGGATGCATTATCTAAGAGAATTAGGCTGAACCTATATATATTTTATATAGTCGATTAAGAATTGACTAAAATGTATTATTATGCCATAGTGAATGTGACTAGAATTTCTGGTGGTCACTGATGAGGTCTGGTATTTTCATTTGCGTTGCAGTTAACTCTGTGTCTGACCCTCCTCCACCTCAGAATAAGCCAGCAATTTTCAGATCCTCTAGAGAGGACACTGTGCAGTCCACTTTTTATCCTCAGAAGAGCTTCCCTGACAAAGGCCCCGTCAATGGAACTGAACAGATCCAGAAAACGGTCACTCCTTCCTACAACCGCTTTACAACAAAACCTTACACTAGTGCTGCAAGGCCCTTTGAGCGCAAGTTTGAAAGTCCTAAATTCAACCATAATCTCTTGCCAAATGAAGCTCAACATAAACCAGAGTTGCCATCAAAATCTCCAAATTCTCCTCAACCAATTTTGAAAGCACACAGCTCATCGCAGCCTCCTGAGTTTGATAGTGGAATGGATACCTTTGCTGTCGACAAGCCTAAATATCAACCAAATAATGTTAATGCTGTGCCTAAAGCCATTCCTGTAAGGTAAGCTGCTGCTTTTTTCTTTCCATCAGTACATCTGTAGGCCCTTGTCTATGAAACCTCTGAAAAATACATCACTTCCCACCCTGCCCCCCATGCCGCCAATTTCTGTTGATGTTACAGTTGAAAGGTTGATACTATGATTCTAAAATTCTGCCAAAGGGCATTGAAGAGCATTTGAATAGATACTTAAAGTATGTCCTATGTCCCCATATCGTCTTGCATCCTGTTGTTAGAAAGTGGCGTGGCTTTTATTTCCCATTTCTCATACTATAGTTATAAATCTTCTGGTAGGCAGTAATCATTTGTCCTCTCAATTTGTTTCTAGAAGATAGAATTAATTTCTAAGGATAGCTGTGGCACCACATTGTATTCATTCTGTGTGCTTAGAGAGACACCTCATGGTACACACACGTAAGGGATATTTTAAAAATACTCGTAAAAAGTGAAAGTCACTTTAGCAGTTTAAGATGTGTTCCATTTACTATGAGACAAAACAACAACTGCTTAAAAGCAGCTTGTGCTTGCCTAATATGCTTTAAGAACTATGTCAAGAGCAACAAGATAGTATTACAATCTTAAGCTATTTGATGACTTGTTAAATTCTTTTCACTAATATTTGTGGTACAGTGTTTGATTATTCTTTGATTTCAAAATAATAATGCGTGAACCAGACTTGAAATCTTGCTTGATGTTTCAGAAACTCAGAAATGTAAGAGAAGAATTAATCCTATTTCTTAAGCACCTGAGAAACGTTTTGATGTGATGTAGTTTTGTAGACTGCTAGAAATTTTGAAAGTACTGGTTATTTGAGTGAAATTCTTTAGAAATTGATCTGAAATCTACTCAAACTAGCCATTTGATAACAAAACATGTTTCTCTTTTGTGGGGTGTTTGTTGTTGTTGGTTTGCGGGTTTTTGGGGGGTTTTGGGTTGTTTGTGGTTTGGGGTTTTTTGGGGTTTTTTTGGTTTTTTTTTGGTTTTTTTTTACAGGCTTTGTTTTCAATGTATATCAGAATAGAAGGGTTCGGTGTGGATTGAATAAGAATTATTAATCCTTATGGTATTAAAGTCCTAATGGAGTTTCAGAAAGAAAAAGAAGCTTTCAGCTGTTACTGCATTTAGTTTTACCAAGCTGAAGTGTGTAGCTGGGGCAAGGTCTTTCTGTATAATTCCAGAAGCGGGCATTGGAAAACATAAGATTCAATTGGTCAAAATTCTTGCTTTAACTATTTTCTGAATTTTTTCAGAGTTTGTGGGCGGGTGTGTGTGTGTGTGTGTGAAAATGTTCTCTTCTCATGGCAGATCTTGAACTACTCTCATATTAGTTGTCCTGCACAATCTGTGGGACACATTTGATGTTTTCCTAAAATCAGAGCTAGACTACTCTAGGCTGTGCTCTGCTAAACTGTTAGAGGAAAGTATACCGCTGACTTTCAGGAAGGAAAATATTGATAAAACTGCTAGGCTTTTTCTGTCTTATATTCAGCCCTTCAGCACTCGAGGATGAGGAGGAAGAAGACGGACACACTGTTGTAGCCACAGCAAGAGGTGTATTTAACAGCAATGGTGGTGTATTGAGCTCCATAGAGACTGGAGTTAGTATTATTATACCACAAGGAGCCATTCCAGAAGGAATAGAGCAGGAAATATATTTCAAAGTCTGCAGAGACAACAGTATACTTCCACCTTTGGACAAAGAGAAAGGTAAGAGCTGGCACTGTACACTGTTCTGTTGTTTAACTCTTCTCTAACAACAGCAAAATAGAATATGGAAATACCTTAATATGCTTCAATATATAACATATATTTCCATATAAAGATACGGAGTCTACATCTCACAAGAAGTATAACGGAAGCAATATTCTGCTTAATATTGAAAGTTGCGGGCAAGATGGACACCCTGAATTATAACTTGAGCATATTTAACTTGTAGACTTAAATACTGATTTAAAACTCAGTTAGCGCACTAAAGAAAGGTTCTAAATTCTTTTTTTTAAGACTCTCTGAGACCGTAGATTCCCTCACAAAGCGCAGGGGTTTATTTAGGTGTTATTATTAGAAAAATTTCTTTATGTCACAGTAAGGACCAAAGGAACTACCAAGCACGTGATTTTAAACTAATTTGGCTTGAGTTAAATATTTGGTATTTACTTCAACATTTGGAAATACCCAGCATCTTAATTTTTTTCAATTTCTGGAAAGAAAACAGCTTCACTTTTTTTAAAAAAAAAAAAAAAATTAACTTTTATATAAATCAAAGCATATTCCTGACTCTCTTACTAATAAGTGTTGAGTGGTATATCTTAGTTGAGCAATTTTTTCATAGTAAGTCTGTCTTTCATACCACTAGTCTAGTGTAAATGCATTTTCTGAGCTGTCAGATTTCTAATTCCCTCAAGTCAAGAAACTAGAAGGGTTAATGTCATAAATTTGCCGTTAAAGCATTACTTACAATCTGCAGTTACTTTGAATAGTTATAAACCAAATGTAGCACATCACGTTCCTCAACTGAATAATCTTACATTAACATTTGGAGTCTTAAACTAAAAGTAGACCTATCTGTTTGTATACTTTTTCTTTTGACCGGGAGGATAAGGCTCATAGGCTCTCGAGCTGCTGCAGGCTTTATTCAGTTCAGTGTGCTATAAATCCGTACAAGCACAACATCACAGCTGTAGCGCAGAGAGAAGCATGAACAAAGCTACTTACAGATTTGGAGATTTGTTTCTTTTGGTGCACCTGCTTAGAAACTGGTGGCCAAAAAAAAAAAATAAATCACAACATGATTTAATCATCAGACTTGTTTATCCTTTTTCATTTTGAGATTGTGGTATGTTCCATTGAAAAGTCACTTGAGTGCTCTGAAAGAGACACTGAGAAACAATCTTGCTAAGTGCTATTCTTTACTGACAGTTCAAAATGTACCTATTTTTCTCTAAAGCAAAGTTGATGAGTAGCTCTGCAATGTAATTATGCAGTACTTTGAACCTATTTCAAGAAGACCCGCTAACAAGTTTTTCTTTCCCTTAACTGTAGGTGAAACACTTCTCAGCCCCCTGGTAATGTGTGGGCCTCATGGACTAAAATTCCTGAAGCCAGTGGAGCTGCGCCTGCCACATTGTGCGTCTATGACCCCTGATGGTTGGTCTTTTGCTCTAAAATCCTCCGACTCCTCGTCGGGTATGCTGTCCTCCCTCTGTCCTTTTGGGGCTTTTGGGTGCTATCGTATAATTTAAGTTAATTTGGCTAAAGGTGATGCTGTGTAATATAAAGAACTCAATCATTGTATTTGTGTCAAACTCTCCCATTTCACTTTCATTACAAATGTCTTTCTTACATTTACTCATGGTGCAAATTCATAGCTAAAGCCATGATAGAAAAAGAGTAAATATCTCTAGTCTATTAAATATGATCGTATTTTTCTATCCTGTCTTCTTTCTTGAGGACTGCTACAGCTGAATACACTTGAAATGATAGTCGCACTAAAATTGAGAGGAAATGATTATGTACCTCTGATTGGCCTTTGTAACATAACTGGTGTTTGTCTGTTGCTTAATTAACCATATAGGACTCTGGCAAATCTTAACAATCTGCATGCTCATAAATCATGATTTAACGCTTGTTAACTGTTTCCATGTGTGCAAGTTGATGCTAACAATTGGGTCATTTAAGAAAACTATAGTGTTCAGTAAAAGCATTTACAATTCATTCTAATGTAGCTGGATTTCCCACAAGACTTTTCTTGCCTGCTCCTGCCTATTCCTCCTCTACCGCCTTTTACCCAGAAGTTTCTGGTCGATAGTAAAAGTTGCAACTAGGTTGCACAGTCATTTACCTGTTCACTTTTACCTCACTGTGGCTTTCTGGGATGAGGGGAAAAATGTATTGGCTGAAATTCAGTGAGGAGCCTAATTGAGAATTCTGGGCAAGTTTCAAGCAATTTCATGAAACGGCTGTGAGGTTACAGAGATCTAAAAAGGAATGTTTGCACATCTGGGGAAAAAGTCTTAAGGCTTTATTCAGCTGCCTTCCAAATTTACGGTGGAAGGTTCAAAACCATTAACGTGTCCGTATGATCTAAGTAATGACTGCACGATGTACTTCTGTATACAGCATTTAAGCCACCATGTATGCATATCTTCGTCACCAATGTATCTATCACTGTCAACACCAAAGCACTGATGCTTTGAAAGATTAAAGCATCGATCCCCTTGATGGGGATTCAATAACCTAGAGGTATTAATGGCAATAATTTTTAGTTGTTTTTTATAAGCTATTATATGCATGTGTTGCATGCATCTATTTAACAATGTGTGATTACATGGCAGTGTTAAATCACGGACTCAGAAATGATAGGGTCCCAAAAGATATGACAACTGTACAAAAATGACACAACACTTCCTTTGTAACTAATAGCACCTGTTCATGAACTTACTTGAAGGGAAGGGAGAGGACTCAAATGATCTAAACAGTAACTGCAGTTACTGAGGCATTTTTCTCCCTTTCCACAGTGGGATGTGTGTGTGCGCGCATGTGTGGGTGAGAGCAAGAGCGTGTATATTTAACCCCTGACACTTTCTGTACTGTAAATATAACACCACATTCTGTTAATCTGAAATGGGATGTATATCATAACATTGCTCTTTTGAGACAAACTTTAAAATTAGGCAATTCTGTCTTATGATATGTAAGTAGACCATACTGTGTCTTAAATAAATAATTGTTTTCTCTCTTTCTAAATTAGTTGGTTATGGGACTCTGATTTTTGAGGTGGCTTTATAATAACAGTCTGTACAACTCTGGGTTTTTTCCTCTCTTCAGTCGTCTGCTCTACCTCATCTTTTCTCAATGTATCCATGTTCTGTCCTAAAAGTGACATTCATTTGCACTTACTAACATCCTTTCTGCCACATTTAAGCCTCATATATTGATATTTTACTGTTAAGCCCCTTCAAAAGCTTGAATGATTCTGGTATTAAAACTGACTGGGGAAAAAAGTTGCCTTTTATGGCCACACCTATTAGAATGTATTAGTAAAAAATACTGAAAGATCATTTTATTTTTATTTCAAAGCAGTTGTATGTAAGTATGGGAAAAACATCCTCAACAGCTAGAGGTTGCACTGGCTACAGTCTAATCTGTACTATGTATTTAGGAGGAAAAGTTGGGAAAAAAGTCTGCCATTCTCACGTACAAGACTAGGGCCTGTTGTCCTACAGTCCTGTTTTACCTTTCTCCTAATATATTCGATCATGTGAGTTTTGAATGGAATTCCCTGCATCTGTAAAATGGAAAATCCTCCAGCATTATTGAGCTTCTGGACTGAAATAAGCAATCTCAGCTGGTTGCAGTAAACTTGTTTGCATTCTCTTAACTATACACAGACCACTTCTGTTCTTAGTCCCTACATCAGATGTTGCCATCGCTCAGTGCATTGTGTACTTCATTTTGTTTTCATGAGGTCAAGAGAATTATGTTGAATTTACATCAGTCTCATTGAATATGGAGTTCTCAGGTGTTTGCAACTCTGTGTGACTGGGTTCTCTAACTTGTTGCACGTTTCTCCAGGCAGATGTTGTGGCCAAGCTGTTTAATGTCATTTATCTGGAAGGCTTAAGAGAACTTCAGTGCAATTTTCACTGTTGTACAGTGGGATGATGACACTTTTTGTATAGTGGCAGCATTTAGTGGTGGGTTTAGGTGGGTAAATGAAGAATACTTTCTCCAGTTGAGAGAAACAATTGACTGTGCAGGTGGAATGTAACCTTTGTCTGGTGAGATGGCAGCCGATGACTTCCCCTTGTAACAGTGTGTTACACTGGACCTTTGACCATGAGTAGATAAGATCTTTTAAGTGCGTACCAGTTAACTAGAATCCCTTTCAGAATGTCAGCATTGCAGGCTTTTAAATGAGTATACTGGATGGAGCTGCAAAATGACTACAATCCTGTCTACAATCACGTTCGTAATAGAAAGCAAAACCACTAGTGTGTCATAGTGTTTAGTTACAACATAGCTTGTGATTTGACTCATTTCTGTTCAGAACTGTTCTGAGAAGCTTCAAAGGCATCCTACCCAGATTAGCTTTTAAAGCATCTTATTTTTTCTGGCAATTTAGGAAAGAGCCAGTGAACACCTGATTCACTGTTAATACTTCTCAAATGGAAGCGCTGTTTGGTGCTGTAGAGTAGAATGACTTATATTTAGCAGTTCCCAGGTGCCACAGCATCTGTTTTGAATAACTGATCTATCCTGCATTATATGAAAATAAAGGGTTAATTTTTTATTTATAACATACAAACTGCAGATTTTTTAAACAAACAGGTGTTGATTCAGAACTTAAAAGCTCCTGTCCAAAAGCTCGGTTGTTTCAAGATGTACACTGTTTGACAGCGGATACTAAACACCAGCATTGTGTTTTCCTCCCACAGGTGACCCCAAAACCTGGCAGAACAAGTCTCTTCCCGGGGATCCAAACTATCTTGTTGGAGCAAACTGTGTCTCAGTCCTAATTGACCACTTCTAAATATTAAGTTAGCTGACTGAGTAAATAATGTGAAACTGAGATGGACCTTACATATAAACTGAACCACTCTATCAAGTATTAACTGTTCTATAAGTGATAATGGATCTTAGTGTTTAAGCATCTTGCTTTAACTAACAACGGTTTAGCAAGTACACTCTTTGAACCATGGTCACAATACATGCACAAGCAGGGAGTGTACAGTGGGAACAAGGTAGGGTTTGCAGGTTCTGTATGCTTTGGTTTGTTGGTTGTTCTTTTGTGGGGTTTTGTTTTGTCCCCTTGCCTTTTTTTTTTTTAAAGGACACTACTAGTATTTCATTGTTTAAAATCTGAAAGTACAAATGGAATTATATTCAGAGGAACTGAATTTGATTCATACTCCACTGGCGAAAACACAGAATTTGGCCTGCGTTTTTACAACTGTGTGTTTGTAACTCACAAGACTACGTTTTGGTCTGTAGTTTTTCAGTGAGTTTTGGTGTACCTGTCCGATGAAATGATAATCGGCTTGGGGTAGCACAGTTTAGATCTTTTCCTCTGCCGAGAGGCTAACGCAAACACATCTGCTTACTGTGTATGGAAACACTGTCATGAGAACAGGGGGGAGGGGAAAAAGCATGTGGGATGACTATGGTTCAGTTGCCTCTGTGGATTTGTAAATTAACCACATTATTACAGACCTATTAACCAGCAGGGATGCCTTACCCTCATGTTTTTACTAGTCTTAGCTCTCATAGTTCTCTGTATTAAGTTTGTATGGCTTTTGTGCTTACCTAGATAATATATCATGAGAGACTGGGAGAAGAGGAAAAAAAAAAAAAAAAACAAACAAACAAAAAAATTGAGTTTGGTTTGGAGAAGGAGTATTGTTTGTGTTCATCGGCCAGAAGAGAACCAGAAGAAAATGATGGTATGTTTTCTGCTATGCATTTGAAAATTTATAGATGTTATAGACTGCTTGTATATAACGCGTGCATACCACTTTTGTTCTTGGTTTGTAAATTAACTTTTATAAGCTTTACCTTTTTATATATATAAATATATATAAAAACAAACAAAGTTTCTTAAGGATATCTTTGTATTCTCATACCTTTTGAGCCTTGAACTTTGACATCTGCAGCAATAAAGCAGCATTTCTACAATATACGAACAAGGACATTTTTTAAAATGCACAAAGTTGTTACCTTTTTAAGTGCTGCATTTAAAGAATATAACTCGGAATTCTCTACTTTGATTAAATTCTTGAAAAGTATCCCTACTGTAATTTGTCATAAGGATGCTGTACTATGTGCCCTGAAATGTATTTTTTTACTAATAGACAATTTATTACGGCACAATGGCACTACTACTGTTTAGATAATATACCACTGCATTCTGTTAATGAGTTATTAGCTATTCAGGTGTGGCTGATTTTTTTTCTCTGCAGTTATTAAAATTCCACGTTTCTAAATATACAGAATAAAACTGTTTTTAAAATAATAAAGGAGATTGTAGTACCTTATTGTTTCTGAAATGCATTTATGTGAACATGACAAAATCAATTCTTATTTTTTCCTCTGTAAGTAGACAGCTGGATTCTGCTGTATGTTCATACACGAAGCAGAGCTCTTATGTGGAGTCAGTTGGAGTCAGTCCACAGCAGGGCTTCTGAAATGGTGAACTCCAGTGTGGATCCATTGGAAATATTCCATACAAGGATCCATTGGAAATACTCCATACAAGTAGGAGTGGTAGACTTGCCCCTTGAATCAGTCACTACTTTGGTGCTAGTTTACTTATTACACCTCTTCTTCCAAAGCCTTTGGTAGTGTTTTAGTGTGTAGATTTACACATAGTCTAGTTATACAATTTTAAAGCTATTCCTACAGAATCCCGTTATCAGGCCTGTTTGGAGTACTTGGTGGCTAACTAGTGAGTTGCTATTATTCTCTAAGAGAAAATAAATTCTAGAAGTTATTTTTAAATAATGCTGGGAAACAGCGCATAACCCTGATGTTTCCTCTCTGTACTGTTGCTGACCAGTTAGTTGGTTTCTCAGGCATGACTTGCCCTAGAAAGAATGTATTCACTGCTATTACTACTACTACTCATGGCTTACCTCAACTCTTAAGAGCAGGCAGAAAATTTGAATAGCAAAAAAACCTGTTCATGTCAGGATGGCATTTTTCATTTGTCTTGGTGATAATATATTGGTATTCTTTTGAATCAGCAGAAAGGAAGGTTTCAAAATGGCATGCAAAGCATCATGGAGAAAATTCTAATGGTAAAAATTCTAAGTATTCTTTTCTAGTTCAGATCTTGTAAGAATTATGTGAAACGGTACAGAAGGAGGCAGTCAGTGGGACTCAAAAAACCCTGGAGTTACACTGCATGGACTGTTTGCAGTGCTGTCATTTGTTTCTGGGACATCCTGAGTCTGGCATGCTGTAAGGTGTAACTGTCCTGAGTTGCTTTTATTGTAGTGATCCAAATAAGATCTTTCCGCTCTTCTTTTAAAGAGTGTAGGGTCACGTCTTACTATCAAAATGAAAAGTGACAGCTTTTGCACTGCTGTCGTTTCATAAGTGAAATGAGAAAATTGATGCTGTTCAAAAATGTGTCAATTCTCTACTAAGCAGGCTGTCCATGGAATTGTCTTTTGCTGTCTACCTGTAGGAATGTTTCTCAAAGTGGCAAACTTACACCACATACATGTTTTCCTTGTCATTAAATTCCAGTGCTTGTGGGTTAAAACATGGGCATTGAGAATAACTGTGCTAAAATAACACATTTTCTTATTTTATAATACCAGTGTTTTGAAGTCTTTATCCTTGCAAGAGATTACGTTCCTTACATATTTTATATAGGTGAGGCTCTGCGGGAGGTAAGTTCACATGTAATATTCTAATTTACTGTAGTTCTCTATTCACTATTAAATGTGAACTGCAAAACCTGCATCTCCCAGTTCTTCCTATTTGTCTCAGCGATGTACTGCCCAGCTTTAGCCCAGCAAATTCTAGAGAAGTTTTAATAATGTAAATCTCAAGTCTTGTTCTTGTTTCCAAACAAATGGTTTCAATGGTGGAAACAGATACTGGATGGATACAGAAGCACTGTTCATCTCTCTGTCTTAAGTTCTGGTATAAAGATGTTTGGGTTGTTGTTTTTTTTTCTCCAAGAAAAGTAGTAATGAGTATTCAAGTACACATACACAAACAAGTTATGGTTGTACAAGTACTTTTCTGTTCCTGCCAACCTGGGTTAGGTGAAGCAGATCTGCAATGTAGGGTCTGCTTGAAGATTCTCTGCTGTAACATAACCTGGACCACGTGACAGAAATAAAAGCCGTACCAGTTTGGAGAATAAAAGATATTAAGCATGTCTGAAAAATGTTTCCTTAGTATCTAAGTCACTTGCAAGGAAAGCGTGTGTAGAAGCCTCACTGAGTGCTGGTGGTGGTCTGTTGTGTATGGGGTTCTCTGACAACTAGCTCCATCCATTGGCAATATCAAATGAATGGGTAATATTATTTTTCATTATATCCAAATGAGCTGTGCAGTATGACCCTGCGAGCAAGCGTCTGAGAGTAAACACACTTAATATTAGTGAAAGTATACGAAGCTGACAGTTTGTGTACACACATGTAGACATGTGTTAGATTTTTCTGTTTGCTCGAATACTGTGGACTACTTGGCTCTATGCCAAACAGTTGACGTTTTGGTGCTATCACTGAATTTGGCTTGAAACCCAGTTTTGACAAAGATTAAAGGATGTTTTGGTGGGAAACAGTGGTGCTATCCTAGTTACCTTAATGAAACTTTAGATCGTTTCCAGTTGCTGTGAAATGGAATTTTAGCACATACAGCTGTCTATCAGTGGCTTTAAGTGTACGATGCAGAGAACAGGTCTAAAACAGAACCTTGGTATCTACAAGTGCAGTTGTCCTATTTTATTACTGCAGGAGTAATAAAGGAGACTGAAAATGAAGAAAGAGAAACACGTAGTTTCACATGCTGCAGTGCTACCAGAATTGCCACCATATGAACTTGGGGAAGAGAGCAGAAAGCACAATTTGTGCTTAGAATGACAAGAACAAATTTTAGACTAACTTTTGTCAGTTTGTTAATTTACTAATGCTGATTCTGAAATTCCTCTCATCTGCCCTGCGACAACGTATATGAAGCTTCCATTGAAGTTTATTGTGCAGCACTGCCTGCCTGTTGCTCCTCATCTGCCGGCATTGGCAGAGGGAAGTGGAAGAGTGGAGATGAATGCAGAACGCCCGACTGTTCCCTCGGCCGGGGAGGCTGCCAGGAAGGCAGTTTGGTACCTGTCACTGGTGCTGGTTGCTGACGAGGGAGTAACTGTGGTTTGTCTTACCTAATTGGACCTTGTTGGATCGTGCATTCTGTGTCTCATGGAAGCGGTAAAAGATGTTACACTTTTGTATGAGGAAATTAGGTGCTCTGCTTGTGGTTCGGGGTCTATACTGGGTTTTATGTGTACGTCTTGGGTTTTGGGGTGGTTTTTTTTTTTTTTGCATTGTGGCTTGCACTTTGTGAAGAACTTTCAAAGTCAGGAGTACTTCAGAACCTCCAATAGCTTCATCTGGTTTTGGATTATAAATGCCAGTGTCTGGTACAGCTACAGACAGTTATCAAACCAGGAGTGTCGTGTTTTCATGGTCTGCAAGAGCTTGCTCTACTTGATGGTGTTTTCTTGCGTTTCTGACTTGATGTCCCGTATGTCTGTTCCAAGTTTATTGGGGGAGGGGAGTCAGCTGGATGGATGGATGGATGGATGACAGGCATGAGAGATGGGACTTCTGCTCACCTGGGGACAACTGAAATAAAAGAACTGTGATTAGTGGGGCGAGTCTGAGGTTTAACAGTTTCTGCAAAACATCAATGCTGCCACAGTTCTCTCTTTTCAGGAGCCTGTTACTTTTCTGAGCATGACAAAATTTGCTGAGCACTGTTGCTGCTCTGAAGGTGGTGTAAGGATGTGATGGCAGGCAGGAGCTCTTTAGCTACATGAAAGCTGGGGAGAGGGGAGTCAGGCACATACACAAACTGGTGGGATCACTTTAGCTTTACTCACATTATTTGAATAGACTTGAAAAACTTGCATAAAACCTGAAAATAAGTTCGCTTCAGTACAGTTAAATGCCATATACCTCTCTGTGCGCACAATGTCTCTCTTGCAGCAAATTGTTCCCACTAGAGAAATCTGCAATTCTGTACCTGTTATCTTAGTGCTGACTGTTGCTGTGTTCTAAGGGTCCTTTTTATTGCAATTAATTTAATAGCAATTAGCTAGACAACTGAAAAAATAGATTCCTAAGGAAATAAACTGTAGTCTATTAGTGACTACTGATACTGTCTTTTTTCCTTGGGTGTTGAGTGCATATTAGATTTTCTTTTTAAAAATAATTGAACAAACGCCCCCTGTTGTTTAAATATTCAGCTAATGTACCTTGTCTTTACAGTATTCTGCAGCACTTGTCCATTTTATACAAAAGTTGCTGAGCACAGTAGATATAGGCTATGAAAACACTATATATAAATTACAGCCTGTTAAGATGAGTTCAGATTTAAAACATGTCAGTTTAATATAATTCAGAAACTGATACATTAAAACAAGCAATGTCTTCCCAGAAAAATTGACTGACTTCCCCCAAATTCTAAGCCCTAAAGTTGAAAGGAACAAGGTGGAAGATCTAAGTGAGAAACAGGCTGTAGAATTCAGGGAAAATGAGATCCAGCATTCAGTTTGGTAGGTGCTTTTGTATCTTCGCATTGGATTACCAATGGTGATACTTAATCAAACCTATAGCATGCACTTAAAACTAAGTCTACATACATTTAAAAGCCTTGCCAAAGACTTAAATGATTTTGAGGTGATTTTGCCAGAGTGGAAACCTGGCATTGAAAATTCTTCTTTGCAGAAAGAAGAGGAGAAGAAACTTCTTTGCTAGAAGGAGCATTCGTAATACAGAGCTTGATAGTGAACTTCCAACATGGATGATGTAACAGTGAAGCTGCAGTGATTTCCCTCCTAGTTATACATACTTTTGTCCTTACTGAATTAATGACCAAATATTTCAAGTTCATCACCGCAGAATAAAAAGGTATGGTAGAACTAACTAAATTGGCGATAAAGGAATTTACATATTTGACTCCTCAAGAAGCACGTTGGTAAAGTTAGTACATCAGGGAAGACAGTTTAGTGACCAGGCAATAGTTGCCTTGGTTTTAAGGTTTGTGTAAATTGTTTTCAGTTTGTCTTGGCTAAAAGCTGTGGAAAGGCACAAGATATATGCAGATGCAAGCCTTACTATATGGTATATAACGCTATGAAATTAGCTACGTAAATGATAACCTGCTGGCCCTGTAGAACAGTCGGATCCTCTGCCAGAAGAAGAGTTGCAGCCCTTTTCTTGAACGTCACTGGCAGTCCCGCTGATGCTGCCAGTATCGGCACTGCATTTTTTATTTCTACCAGCAACGCACTGAAGTTATTTATAGCACTTCAGACGTCTGCTGAGAATGCGGGAGTGATGAGAGCAGGCTTATGTATCTTCGGGTTATATTTTTATATACAGGTTTTCATTACGTTTAAGTAATTGACATCTTCATGGTCTAGGCAGTCTCAAAAATGTAATTCAGATATGAACTATTGCAGTAATATCTACACAGCTGTGTCAGTCTCCCCAAAATAAGAAAGCTTACTTATCTGATCTGGTCTTCCCAGTCCCACACCCTTACGTGGTACTCTCCTGGTAAAGAAGCCTGTGGGAGTTTCATCTGTTTTCAAGAGAATAGAAAGTTTTGTTTTCTGGTTTGGTGGTGTATAAATCTAATTCCCGTTGTTTAATGGGCACAGATGGCATGGAGTTGTTACCTGCCTAGTTTTAAACCGTGCCAGTAAATGGGGAGAGCAGTTTTGCACAAACTAAGCTGAAAATTATCACAAAGCAGGAAGAGTTTCCAGAGAGCCTATAAATATTACTGATTCTGCTGCAGTGTTCTGTTTAACAACACCCCCAACCCCACCCCCTAAAAAAACCTCCCTGATTATGTGTTTTTTGATAAATTTCTGTACAGGGTGTAAACGCTTCTAGTCGCCTGTGAATGTGAGGGAGACTAGCATCGGTTTGTGTGCAAGGGCTTCGGGCTTTGCCTCTGCAGCATGAGAATAGGTGATGGCAAGTGCAGAGGTATGACTTCACACTTCCTTATTACATTTTATTTAAATTCATAACAAGCACTGCTCTGACATACTCATAACTTTTGACATGTTTTCTGTTTCTCCTTTGTTTTGATTGGATAGTTAGAAGTTTGCTGATGACCTTGCTACTCTGGTCTGTAGGCAGTAGCTTTTTAAAGTATAGCAGTGGCAGTTAGTGAGTTGTGAGGCCGATGTACTTTGTACTGCTTTGTGTGTGTGGATTTCAAAGCACTTAACAATTCTGAAGGAATTAAGTGCCACTCATGCTTTCTAGGCGTGATCCTCGGGTTTTTTAATATGAAAAATACAGAGCAACTAGCTCTGACTTCCTCCTACTGATAAAGTCATATATAGAGAAGACAACATATTTCCATGCAAAAATAGCTGTGTGCTTAGGTCAAAATGTGATAGAAATGGAAAAAGAGGAGTGCAAGTTTTTGTTGTGTGCATTTCAATGCTCAAACAATCTTTTAAGAGACAAAGGAATTGTTTGAGCATGGGCAACTAGTTTTGCAGTGGTAGAAGCTGGAGGGGCACTCTGAAAACCCCTCAAGAAAACAGAAAATGGATCTGAATGTAAGTAAGTGAAGCTTACTGGAATTAACGTTCAGATGTAAAACCTAGCAAACTATTCTACCTGTCCAGTGTATCCTGTAAGTCTGGTTTTGTTCATATACACATACACACCTGCCACCACCATGAAGCCTGAGCTCTGCTGCTACCAGTGGAGGTGTGTCCCCATACAGAAGTCTTGTTCACCTCCCATGGGATCCATTGGACAGTCCAAGATGGTCAGAATGTTTATCTGCCGCAGAAGTTGGTAAGCTTTGATCTTTTACTCATAGAAATTAGGAATAGTTTTACCATATGATCTTGAGGGCTGTTCATCATGTCATGATAATGTGTGTGTAATTGGGCTACTCGGGGTAAACAAGAAAAAGGCGATCACTGGTCTTTGGAACAAAAACATCTCTTAAAATAAGAGGTTTGCTTTTTCTTAGCGTGAAAGAAAGACTATATAATAAAAAATATTTCAATTAAAAATGAGTAATTCAGATGAGCAATTTGTGTTAGATTCCCTTTGTCAGGCAAAGGTGCTTCTCCTGTGCAATGGAAGCTCTCCAGCAGAATTCCGATGCGGTGCATATGTAACACAAAGCAGTTGATACAAAAGTCATGCTTAACTTCTGACAGCCTCTCAGGAATCCATTTGATTTATCAGACTTGTTACTGGTTTTTCTGCAGCCTGATCAGCTGCAGCAGTCTTTTTCTGAGCGCTTATGTGTGTGACAATGACAGCCAGCCACTAGGGGTGAGCCTTGCCTCACGATCAGCAGCCTGCTTTAGAGACCGGAGATGCCCTGAGAGGCACTCTCTATATTGTGTTCCAAAGGACGCTCCTCAAATGTTGCGGTCCTTCCTCTTTTATTCGTTCACCAGGAGTTTTCACATCGGACTTTGTAGCAGTGTCGAATACATATTCAAACTTACTGACAAACAGTGCATTGTGTAACTGATCTTTCCAAATCTATGTGGCCATTGTTGGAATGCTGCAGTCCTGCCCCAGTTTCTGCTCTCCAAGCCTCAGGAGTTTGGTGGAGGCCGGCTGTCGAGCGCTGAGCAGCCCAGCCTGGGACTGGCCCGTACGGTGTAGTGTGCAGAATGGGGCACTGGGCACAGCAAGTGCTGTGCACCCCCCGCACCCCTGCGGAGATGATCGCTGCGGGCAGTTGGCACCATGCAGACACGGACACAAAGCTCTGGAGAATTGCTTTTCTGCTTCATAAGAAAAATGACATGCAGAACCTCACTATAGCACTTCAAGTGCCTTAGCTGTGATTTAAAACTAGCATCATAGTTCCTAAACAAGAAGCATGTTTTTATAAAAGGTAGCGAAGAGGAAGATGTGTAGTATTAATTCAGTCATCAAAAAGCTTAGCCTGGCTGTCAGTGGTGGGGCAGCAGGGAGCGTGGAGCTGCCTCTACAGCTGAAGGTTGTCCACGGGCAGTTTAGCTGTGAAGGACAGTTGCGCTGGCAGAAGCGGTCCTTTGTCATGTTCCTTCCGCTAAGGCGATGTGCTTAATGTTTTGAGACTTGCTGCCTCTTTCAGAAAACAGTGGTAGCTTGAAGGCTGCTTTTGGGGTTACAAACAGATGTTCTTACTCAGCCAGCTATGAAAGCGAAGGAAGAGACAGTGGAACAGGAATCTAGTGTCCACTGCGGTGAGTGGCATTTGTGCCATCTCGCTCAGGTTTGGCACAGTGTTCTGCGCCGTTGTCATTTATCCAGGACTGTGGGTTTTCTTTATGGACTAATAAACGCGCAGAGGAAATGCCCAAAGGATGCTCTAATGTAATTTACCCAGCAAGAGATTATGAACTTTTATAGATGTTAGTAGCCCGCAGTTAATTCATTTTTCATGTTTCCTTTGCACGAACTGTTATCTTTTCTGAACAAAATTGGAAACAGGCCTTAGGAAAGAATTCAGTGTAGTACGGAGTAATTTCCTAAAGAACAGGCTGTGTAAACTGTACTGCTAGGTTTTTTACTATCTCAAAATGTTTCTCCAGAGCGATAGGATGTCTGTATGGCAATACGATTTTTTTAAATAGTCTAAATGATGTAATCTGAATCAAATTCTAAACTAGAAGAATTTTTTTGTTTTGCATAATTGTCTTTCCTTCAAGAGAAGACGATGACTTTTGACATTTGTGCCATGGAAATATGTTCTGGAAAATTACTTCTGTTGTTCTACAGAAGTAGACAGACGTTATAAGGTTCCCACTGTTGAGCTGTGATCAAATATAAGCACTTTAGAGGATTAGTTTGAATGTAATTTCAGCTACCTGGACTGTCAGTTACAAAACTTGTGTTTAGACTGTTGGGTAATTATTTATGAATATGGAGTTAAGAAAATAAAATTGCCCTTCTCAGCATTTGAGACTTCAACATTTTAATGGATGATTCATTATTAAACCCTTTTTAACTCCTAGTTTTTTAAATTGTCTTAAGAAAGTAGTGATTAATATTAACAAAATAGAAATTAAACCTCGAACCTTCTGTAAATACCTTCATGTAGCCTCATAGGCATTGAAAAAGTCTACACGTAATTTAAAAACATCTTAATAATGTCCTTTTTCTGAAGAAAGAATGTTTTAATCCAAGAAAATCAAAGATTTGCTTATCTCTAGTAACTGCTTTTCTGTCAAAGTGTACTAATCTGGGGTGATGACATCAGGTAATATTTCTTGCAGCAATCACAGCTGAGTAAGAAATCACTTTCTGTTAAGCAAAAAATGGACATTCTAAAAATGTTTCTGCTCTTGACTAGAATGAACGGATATTTTCAGTGTTTAGTGAGGCAATGAAATTCAGGGATCCATCTGTGCATCATTTTATTCTTAGTGAATGTTAAGTTCTAAAAATATTTGGAAAAGGATGCTGAGGTTCTGGTGCAGAGTTATGTAAAGATAAATATAGCTAGAGAGAAGAGTAGTTGCTTATGGTGTGTGCCCCATTCCAGAATTTTATTGCCCTATGTTTATGGGCATGACGTTGACTAAGTAGTTTTGTCGGTAGGTTAACTTTGCATTAGGAACAGCCATATTGTGACCAGCGAGTGAGTAGAGAGACCCAAAAGAAGGTGTCTTAAGTAACTTTTTCATTCTGTATGTCTTGATTAAATAATGAATATACACAAGGTGAGTCTTCCTAGTAAAACTTCTAATTTGTGGACAAGTTTGCTTATGCAAATCACTTTAATTACCTTTACTTACACGTAGAAGAAAACTAATTCCACAATAGAGATACTTTTTGAGAACCTTCTAAATATTATGAGCCATTTTTTAACTGTATGTGTATTTGGGAAATAAATAACTGAGGAAGTCTTATGCTCATCATCGAGTATCTGTGGGTGCTAAACTTGTAGCTTATTACAACTAGTTTGGGGATAAGAGAGTCATGCCATGACTGAGTCTCTTTATCAATCAAAAGAACCAGTAAGATTTTTCTGCATCTCTGAACTTCCTCACTTGCGTTCTCTGCAGTGTTGCCACTGGCCATTTAGCCCTTTTGGAACCACCTTTCCCTGTAGTCATTCCCTTTTACCCTTTTTTCTCTACGCTTTTTTGCCTGTTTGCCTACTAATGCATGGTCTGCTTAATCATACTGTTGTTCAGACTCAAATTAGCAGTAGCCTGTTGCCGCTCAGCAGCTGCATCCAGGTGTATGTTGCTGAAACCTCATGGTTAAACTATATAATAAGATGCTGTGTGGTTTGGGTTTTTTTCTTTTAAATACATAAAGAATTCCTGGAGTGTTGAGGAGTGATCGGGACCTAAACAGATTCTTGTTCTTGTAAGAAATTCTGTCTGTAGAGTCAGTGCAAGCTTCTCGGCCACTGTGAGCAATCTCATGGTTACAATATCAGCTTTTACCAAGTGATAAATGACTGCTTTTTCCTCCCTACAATTTTTATAGGAAATATTATACCTCACATAATGCTGAACTTTTTTTAATGTTCATGTGCCTTTGAAATTGTCAGAGATTTCCCAGTAATATGTGTAAATCTGGGCTTGTTTAAACTTTGTAATGTTTTGGTCCATTGCAAAAAGTGACAAGTTTTGGTGTACTTTAAAGACTTTTTTCTTTCCTGATCTGCATTTCCAGTGTGTGTTCAATGGCGTTGTACTTATTTTGAGTACGGTGGTTTTGTTCATGTCTCCTTATGGAATGTTTGCTGGTTCATATTTTACTAAACTGTTTTAGAAACAGTTTCTGGACCAGACAATAAGAGGATACTATGAGTGTTCTTTAACATTTTGGGTAGATGGGATAAATGCAGTGCCTACTCTGTAAGAAAGTCTCAGAAGAGCATAAAAATGAGAAATCTGTAAATAGTCTGAGTGTTGCATGTAGTAGCTGCTCAGGGTTTTCTTCTTCAGTGTCAGTTCAAATATACTTTGAGAAATCTTGCCAATGCATTTGGGAAAAAGAAAAGCATATTGAAAAGAGGGGAAGAGCAAAAGTGTATCTTGTGCAGTCATAACTTATGGAACAGCAGTGCTGCTCAACTGTGGTGTGGCTAAATGCACAGCTAACTGAGTTAAGCGTAGAAGTGAAACTGTTTATTTTCAATCCCAGTAATTAAAAGTCACAATACTTCAACAAGGCCAAGTGCAGGGTCTTACATCTGGGTCGGGGCAATCCCAAGCACAACTACAGGCTGGGCGGGGAATGGCTGGAGAACAGCCCTGAGGAGAAGGACCTGGGTGTGCTGATCGACGAGAAGCTCAACATGAGCCAGCAATGTGCGATCGCAGCCCAGAAGGCCAACCGCATCCTGGGCTGCATCAAAAGAAGTGTGGCCAGCAGGGCGAGGGAGGTGATTCTGCCCCTCTACTCCACTCTCGTGAGACCCCACCTGGAGTACTGCATCCAGCTCTGGAGTCCCCAACATAAGAAGGACAGGGACCTGCTGGAGCGCGTCCAGAGGAGAGCCATGAGGATGATCTGAGGGCTGGAGCACCTCTCCTATGAGGAGAGGCTGAAAGAGTTGGGGCTGTTCAGCCTGGAGAAGAGAAGGCTCCGGGGAGATCTTATTGCGGCCTTTCAGTACCTAAAGGGGGCCTACAGGAGAGCCGGGGAAGGACCTTTTACTAGGGCATGGAGCAATAGGACAAGGGGGAATGGCTTCAAACTGGAAGAGGGCAGGTTTAGATTGAACATTAGGAAGAAGTTTTTCACTGTGAGGGTGGTGAGGCACTGGAACAGGTTGCCCAGAGAGGTTGTTGAGGCCCCAACCCTGGAGGTGTTCAAGGCCAGGCTGGACGTGGCCTTGGGCAGCCTGGTCTAGTGGGAGGTGTCCCTGCCTATGGCAGGAGGGTTGGAACTTGATGATCTTCAAGGTCCTTTCCAACCTAAACCGTTCTATGATTCTATGATACCTTTAATCTACATCTGAAAATAATTGTTTGTGATTCTAAAGTATAAATGATGTTTTCCTCAGCACTAATAGAAGGCAAATTACCATGGTAAGAAAAAGCTGCACTGTGGGTATGTGGCTGTGTCCATCAGGCCTTGTGAAATGGCTTGCTTCTCCTCACTTTTTTCATACTTTAATAGGGCATAAGAAAAGCTGTGCTTTGTGTAGCCATCAGACCACCTCCTGAAGGTCTTGTCAGGAAACACTTCCGATTCACTGAGCTGAAGGAGAGCTAGCAGTGTGCCCTTGTGGCAAAGGCGGCTGTAAAGGTCTCCGGGGCTGCACTGGGCAAACTATTGCCAGCTCGTCAAGGAGGGAATCCTTCCCCTCTCCTCAGCACTGGTGAGGCCACACCGGGAGGACTTTTTCCAGTTCTGGGCTCCTCAGTACGAGAGAGACATGGACATGTTAGAGTCCAGCAAATGGCCACAAAGATGGTGAAGGGACTGGGGCATCTATCCTGTGAGGACAGGCTGAGAGAGCTGGGATTGTTTAGCCTGGAGAAGAGAAGGCTCCAGGGATCTTTTATCTTTTTTGTATATGTAAAAAAAAAACTACCAGAAAGGAGGGTGCAAAGAAGATGGAGCCAGGTTCTTTTCAGTGGTGCCCAGTGGCACCACTGGGGAGGCAATAGGCACAAATTGAAGCACAGGAGGTTCCCTCTGAACGTCATGGAACACTTGTTTACTGTGAGGTTGTCCAGGGAGGCTGTGGACTCTCTGTCTTTGGAGGTATTCAGAAGCCACCTGGATGTGGTTGTGGTCAACTGGCTCTAGGTGGCCCTGCTTGAGCAGGGGGGGTTGGACAAGGTGACCTCTGGGGGTCCCTTCCAACCTCAGCCGTCCTGAGAATCTTCTGACCAGACAGTGTGACACTCATGCTAGCCACAGTGGAGCTGTTCCCTCATTTTTAAGAGTCTATATGAGTTTTAATCTATGGGCTACTGTGGCCTGCTAACTTATGGAGAATTTGATTGTTTCCAAAGAAGTGTGGTGACAAAAATACTGTACTTCAGAGGCCCTTTTCTTCTGTAAGACACCACAGTGGCTTAAAATCAGTTGAGGAAATAGCTCAGTTGCTGTTATTCCTACGGTGGCCTGCTGTCATACTGCTGTTTATGGAAGAAGATTGGAAGCCAATAAATGTAACAGGTAGTTCTAGCTCAAAATCCCTGTTAGTGGGTTACACGTTTTTGCTGTTAATTGAACAAGATGTAGTTGTAGCTGTCCATAGCTCTACTTTAACTAGATTGTTTATGTTCGGTGAGGTTTCCTGAATTAAATGGCTGCAGAGTTGCCACAGTGTATCGTGTGTGTTGCTGGTGGTGCTCTCTTACCCTGTAATGTGATCTTACCGTGTAATACTTTGAAATTGTCAGATAATACTTTGAAATTTTCACTCTGCACACATTAATGCTGTAAAGCTTTTCTTATTTACACAGTATTTGTCATCTTCAGCAGGTAAATTAACTCACTTGCATTTAGTGTCCAATGTCAAGTGGTATGGAAAACTCTTCATACTCAAAGTGATCTGGTACTTGCAGCAGCGGGAGCGCTGTGTCTAGGCGGTGGTTCTCAGCTGGATGATGCTGCGGCTGCCTCTGTCTGTCGGGGCAGTCGTCGTCGCGCTTGGTGCCCGCAGGCAGCGAGGGCACTGTGTGTGACACGTCCGTGCCCTGGGTGGACAGCCACAAGCAGAACACCATAGATGGTGCAGCTCTTCAGCTGTCCTGGTCCATGTAACTTCGAGGTTGAAGCTCCAGCTGCGTTTTCTGTGGTATCTGTGTTCCGTTGTTCCTTTTCACACCTGAATAGTTTCTCACTGAATGTTTCCGTAAATGTTTCACGTTTGACAATGAACCTCGGCATACTTTTGAAAATAGAATGAGGGGAATGGAGGGGTTTACATGTGTTCTTACTAAAATTTGAAAACTCTTCTGTCTCTCAGTTAAATATTTACAGCCCATGTTTTATTCTTTTAGAGAGAATTCAACAGGAAAAGACTAGAGAATTGAGACTTAAGGGTTTTTTGCTGTAGTACTTCTAAGATTCAGTACATGATAAAAAAAGGTAGTTTTAGCTTCTAGAATATTGCAGCCCATGCTTTATTTATGAAATGGCCCTGGCAGGGATGTTAATTCCCATTTTGCTTGCGGTGCAAAAGCGGCAAGGCCAGCTGCTTGAATGATGCAAAAGCAGCCTTTTCAGACATAGGCCTCTAGAGGAGAAACTCCCCAGTTGTACACAGTTAGATTTAACTCACCTTTTCAGTTTTTGTGGGGGATCATAATTGTGGAGTGTTTGGCTTCAAGTGATGACTGAAGTTGGGTTTCGTTTGCAGTTCTTTAAGAAATAGTTTTCATTCTGATTTGGCAAATGAATTGCGTTTTCATTTTAACTGTTAGTCCAGCATTTAGGAGGGAAGCTGTTTGCCACCTTAAAGCTAATAAATGTCATAGACGTTTGTCTCTAGCCATCATAGGCTCATTAGTCCATTTAAATGGCAGGTCCTTCCTAACATGTAATAAGCTGCTCACTGTGTTTGACTATTTCATAATTGTTAATGTGATCCTCTGCTGAAGCAGAGAAGGGCTGCGGGTAGCAATTTGAAATGTATGCATGCATACTGTTAACCCAGCCTTTGCCTGCTTCTGGAGATTTTACACTACTCTTAACATGCTGTGTAAGGAGTCATGGTCTCCGGCAAAAGAAAGAAGAATCAGACTTTGGATTTTTTCTGAGGACAACAGAATGATTGCAGGAGGGTCTTTTTGGGAACATAATCCAGACACAGGGATGCCACCAGGAGCTAATACAATACAGACTAAAGTAATAGTAATGTCATCATAATAATTAAGTAAAAATAATGCTTTACCAGCTGGATGTGACAAAAAAAAAACCCAACTTGTTAGAGTATCTTGGATACACCCTTTCCTTTGGAGATGATCAAAAGACCACTTTGTTGGAAACTTTCCCATCTGTGAAGAAGAGTTCCTGAGAGGTCCTGCACTTGAGTTGAGGAGGACTAGAATGGCTGTGCTGTATTGAAATGAGATTACTCTCTGATGCTGTCCAAGAGAATTTGTTAAAATAGCTTATGCATTTTGGTAAACTGTAGCTTCTGCATACATTTTCACCAGGCAGCATACTTTTTCTGCAAACAAGCAGCTACCTACAATTTTTCACAGACTAAATATAATTAGAAATATTACAAATCAAGGAGGGATAACTTGGTAGGCGCCATAATGAGATCAGTTTCCAGGATATTAATTTTGGTTTGTAGTGTATTTCGCTTAATGGCAGCTAAAAACTTTATTACAGGGTTGAGGTTGGTCAGTGGAATCTCCCACCCTTCTCTAATATCACAGTCTTCAAAAAAAACCCAGGAAATAGGGAATTGAGAGTCATTTCAGTACAATTCTAATATACATAGCCTTGGTTCGCTGTATTAACTGCCTTTTTTACCACAATCAGTCCCATTACTTACAGGGGAACGGAGTATCATTAGTTTTGTGGGCTTTTTCTATTCCAGGGTTTAAATTTCCGGGGTTATTTTCTAACTCCCCAGCACCACCCTTCCCAGCTCCCTGGATGTCGGCTCCCAGGGACGTGATCCCAGGCCCTGGCAGAGGGACAGGTTCTCTCTGTTATTTATGCGTCTTGAGATGAAGGCTGCAGATATGCTCTGGATTTGCATTAGCTTCCTAATCCTTCCCACTCCTCACAGCAGCTCTGATCTTTTCCCCCCGTTTCTCCCTGGCCCCTTGTAGTCTTTCCTGAAATAATTAAGATGGTGATCAATCCATCTTCGTTTATGGAATGGGGATCCACCACTTCAGGGAACCTGTTCCAGTGTTTGATTATCCTCATAGTAAAAAGAATAATTTTTTAAAAATAAATTAAAAAGAGAAGGTCATATACTATTTGTTGACTAATACTGCATACTCTGAATACTCACTTTACTCTCTTCTGTACCCCTGTTTTGGTAAAGCAAAATTATTTTCATTCCTTCAAAGCTGTTATCTTCAGTTACAGAATTTACTCTTGCACAGAAATCTCTGATGCATATAGTGCTGCCTGTGCTATGCTAATTACTGCTAGTCCTCGATACGTGTAATGCCCTAAGCCTTGGAAGAAGAGGAACAGCAGGAGAAGAGGGAGTGGAAGCTGTCAGAACAGGAGCTCAGTGATGTAAAATATGTGCTACCAATCATAACATTTTACGTTGTGAATCAAAGGATCAAGTCCTATTTTTGTCATAAACTGTTATTTTTATTCAGGTGGGATAGAAAAAAAAATAAAAAAGCAGATTGTATAGTATATCAAATCTGGTCATACTAATGACACTTCTATCCGTATCTTTAACGTTGCTATTAAAAGAAACTTAATTAAATAAAATGCTGTGTGATTTATTGAAATAGCCTGTAATAGCTCAATGTGCTTATAGCTTCCTCTTGAAATTCCAAAAACACATTGTGCTAATACAGTTAATGGAAAGTCCATCATTACACCACCTGTCTGTTTGCAATTTGCACGCCCTGTTAAGCCTATTTATCATTCAGCTGATAAGGAGAAGAGAAGAAAGAAAGAGGTTAGAATAATTTTCATAGAGGAAAATAGCATTGAATTACCTAAATCAAAGTTAGTAATGCACAGGCTCCTAGCGTTGTTCTTCCTTTTTCCAGTCGAAAAGGCAGCAATTTAATTTGATGCTTAGATCTTCAGAAATACTTGTGGGTGAGACAAGTGTATTGGCTAAGATTTTCTTTTTATTAAATCAATGAGAGACTGCCATTTCATTTTATTTTGGGGGGGGGAATATTTAATGGAAAGAAGGAAGGTTCCCCTTCAACAGCTGAGAAGTTACACAAAATCACCTTTTGGTCAGAATGAAAATAACTGATACCTCAAAACGTCCAGAGAGAGGGAGCTCACAGGTCCTTCTGTGTTCTGAAAAGTAGCTTCAGAGGAGGAAAACATAAAATTATTAAGAAGAGGCAACTTAAATTCTAGAAATCATTTTTAAACGGTACATAATTCAAAGATGAAAAGGGCTTCAACTTGTGAGTTCAGATTTCTATCTGGAGATGACTTTAGTGAACTTCAGTTCATTTTAGCCTTGCTGCCGTCTTGCTCCCGTACTGGAGTGGTGTTACCTGCCGGAATAGTTACAGAACCTGTGCCAGGTAACTGGGCTGCTGCCTCTCTGCTATTGTGTAAGTGCGTGGTGGCAAAGGTGGGTGAGAACTGAAATGTTTGGGCGTATTGCAAAGGGTTTTGGTTACTGTATACAAACCACCAGTCTGTCCTACACTTTAAAGGTCTTTGCTGCAACTCAGGCATCGTTGCAGATGACCGCGTGGTTTGCTCGCTCTGATACAGAGCTCCTGTTGTTCTGCAGCAAGACGTCTCTTGGGGACTCTGTATGAAGTTTCTACAACCTTTCCTAACATCTATAAAAAGTCAAAATGTAAAGTTAATTGGCAGTGCTGGTAACCAAAGGCACCAGTGCTCCATGAGGCCGTGAGATAAAAATATAATTTCTTGGCATAAATGTTCGAGCTGTGAAACAGTTGAGCTCTACCTGTGTACCCAAAAGCTGTTTGGTTTGACTCCTCTTCCGGGAAAAGTTCCTTTAGCGAAGTAGCATGAAGGAAGATGGAGTTATCCGTGTCAGGAAGGGTAGGATCAAGCTTTGAAAGTACTATTTGTTTCAACTGTACTACTGAGGGAAATGGTAATTTCTGATGTTCTTTTGTATGTTCAGAAGGAAGTGGTTTCACAACAGGGATCTGAAAGGAGAGAAAATGATGAGAACTAAAATGTCTTGTCAAATAGTCTTTTGAAAAAAAATGAGTAGTGTTGAAAGAAATACAGGCTTAGAAAAGAATAAAACCGGAAAGGATGCTTGAAGAAAACTGAGGAAAATAGTATTAAAAACTGGAAAGGGTTAGTGGAAAAATCCTTGCATGAAAGAACTTTATTTGATCTAGCACAGAATTGTGCATCAATATGCATGCAGCAGGGACGGTTCTTTTCTATTACTTTTACACGTGGAGTGCCATTTAAATTTTTTGTGTCTTGTTTTTAGGAAAGTTCTGTGCACTACTAACAGTATTAGATAAGGTTCTCATTTTGAAAGGGGAAAAAACCAACAAGTAATTCTCCCTTCTTGCTACACCTTCCAAAACTATCATAGAAAGTAAAGAAAGGAATGGGAGTGAAAATATTGGAGTGGGAGGAAAAACAGAACTGCTGAAATATAGAATTTTTCTTGTTATAACTGAATACATCCAAATTTATAATTCCCGGTGAGCTCTGTGTGTTGTGTTTGGTTTGGGTTTTTTTTTTTCCCCTCAGAGTGTGTCAGATAAAATTCCCCTGTGAAGGTCTGCAGCGAGACGTTTATGAATTGTCTGGAATAAACCCCCTTGGAGCGGAGCTTTAATATGCAGCCTGGCAGAGTCTCTGCTGTAGCTGAAAACCTGGTGCAGCAAAAAGCCTGCTGTTTTCTACTCTTCTCCTGTCGTGGACTGTCCTCAGTTTGTGGCTACCTGAGCCGTCTCAATGGGCGGGAGAGCTGAAAGAAGGGAGTGACTTGAGCTGCGTGTAGACATGCAAAGAACGAAAGTGGTTAACAAGTGTGAGCCATAATATTTTCACTTGGATTCTCTTTGTCATTTTTGCCGTGCGCATTCTGCTCTTTTTTCCCAGGCAGAACTAGCCAAGCGTTTTTCAGGAAATGAAGTGGGCAAGGTGAAGCACTTGTTAAACTAAAATAAAGTAGTGGAAAACGTGTTCAGTTACAGTTCTCTAGTCTTTAAATCCTAACGTTTTTTAAGAACAAATTGGAATGTTCCCCTAGACTTCCATCAAAAAAGCAATTTTTGATGGGTTTCTGGGGGAAAAAAAAGAAAAAAAAAATATTGTGGTAGGTTCTTTGAGAGTACCTCGATAGACATCCTTCCCTTTGCAGTCTGATAATCAAGGGGAATAGACTATGAGGCTTATCCAAGCCCTGAATTACATAGAACGGGCATCTATTTTTGGATAAATTTTGGCTCTCCAGCAGTGCAATTCCAATGTAGATTTTAGTTTAATTTAGAGCTTATTCTCCTCCAGAACAGTACATGTGCCTCGTAAGCAATTTCCACAAATGTCTAGGCTACTAGACTTATCTATCAACAATCAACGAAAATGTAAATATAAAAAATAGGTTTGTTTATATATATACACACAGAGCAGAAACCAAAATAACTAGTAATAAAGTGGAGATAAGAAACAATTACAGAATGCCATAAAATCTCATTAAAAATGATGTATTGCTCCAATAGCTTTATCTGGGAGAGGGGATGGGGGTACTATAGTTCTCCTTTAGTTGCACAGATCACATTTGAAAGATTATTTAATAATTACGTTTCAGAGTGTGTTTATTTCAGTCCTACCTTAGGTGAACAATATGCTTTTCTATCAGCTTCTACCTCTACATCCAAAGCAAAAATGTCCCTTATCTTTAATACCAGCAGAACACTTACAGTAAATGCTTTTCTTTAAAACAAACAACCCCCCCCTAAAACTGCAGCACAGGCTTAGCTCCCAAGCGGCGTGCAGGACCTGATCTTCCCGGGAGCCGGAGTGCAGCGGCCCCTGCAGCGGGATGCCTGGGGATGCGCTTCAGGGGCAGCACCTCTGCGTCCGGTGGAAATCCGAGAGATTACTTTCATAAAGGTGGTAATCCTCTCCAGTTGTTAATGCAAAATGTTAGTAAAGAAAAAAGAAGGGGTGATAAGTACCAGCAGCCTTCAGAACTCTGTCTGAATGGCTGACGCTGTAAGAACTCACGCTGGGTAAGAAAAGCAGAATAGCAGATATTTTTCATTGTTTCTAAATTATTGAAGCTTACAAAGTTACTGTTCCGACCTCAGTAACGCTTCATCATCCTAATGGTTAGAGACCATGTGACGTTACTAACGCAGAATCGTTACTGCTGAATAGTAGGGGGTTGCCTTTAAAAGTTCAAACATACATTCACTGTAAGGCTTTTCAGGCATGTTCCTGCGTCTGCCCACTTCACGTGTCGCTGGAAGAGCCTCCTGAATGCCTTCAACTCCAAAACGGAGCAAAATGAAAGAACAGAAGTATTTTCATACGTAACCATTTTGTGATAGAGCATACCCAGTGGAACTGCTCTTGCAAACTACAGTGTCTCCTGAGTTAGATGAGTAATGTGAGGGCATCATACATCTCACTCGTCTGAAGACTAAAACCAGGTTCACAGCTTCTATGGAGGCAGTGGGTGCCTGTTCAGCACAACAATAGACTTTTTTTTTTTTTTTTCCTTCTGGAGACATCTAGTTGCTTTGATTCATGGGAATTAACATCGTTGGACATCCAAAAAACCCTGCTCACTTCAGTTGGTGCTGTGACTGGCCCCACATCTTCCCTCCAGCTTCTGGGAAGAAAGTTATGATCGTGCACATGACTGGTTAATTTTTATAAATTACCCAATCATTCTTTTCTTTTGCTTAAAATTGTTAATTAACCCCTGTATTGCTTATGTTGGTTGAGTAGGTTGCCATAATTGTAACGACAAAGCACATTAACAAATGCTTTTATGTTAAATATGTGCCTAGCACGTGCCTTTCTCAGGCAGTAATTTCATTGAATTGGATAGTCAGAACACTTTGACACTACTAAAGCTAACAAACTACTCGTTAACAATGCACGTTTGTACCTAAGTGGATTGGAAGGATTGTTTCATTGACCAATGTGAACAATTTATACATTGTCCCATAATAACAATTATTCCTTAAGTGTTGACTTTTCTAAAGCACTAGGGACTTCGTGATGTCTACGTCTCAAAGCAATTGAGGTTTTCCTATTTTTTAGGTTTCGTTATGTTAAACTGTTTGTAGAAGGACTGACTGGATTTTTAGCAAATTTAAAAAATGTTCTAATTTTAAAAAGCCAAAAAGAATACAGTACTGAGAGCATAAGTTGTACAATGGTGCATTCACACAGAAAATTATATTCATGTTTTATATGATCTTCTGAGAGTGCATATATAAATAAATGACATGAGAGAAATCTTACTTCTCTGCTTATATCTCTTTCATCAAGGTAAAATGTAATTTGGGAAAAAAATGATTTGTGAGATTCCAGAATGCTGTTAATACAGCTGCTGAAGCTTCAGTCTTACAAGTGTTTTGTTATCTGTGAAAATACGACACAATTTGGTCCTTGATCATAAACAAACTTATCTCGGGTAACTCTGCAGTTGGCAGATATGCCTCATCTTCGCTGCTCTGTCTTTCCATTTCAGGTTCTTCAGGGACTGCAATGAAATAGTTCTGTCCGTGTTATATATCATTTAAGAAGCACTATAAGGTGTTGTATTACCTAGAGTTTATTGGAGGTTATACTCCAACTTTAAGCCTGCAGCATCCAAGAGGTCTGTTTAGAAAACCTCTTTAACAGGCCCCTCTTCTACAAACAGCAAATGCACAATTCTGGAATTGCGCACTAAACCGTTGTGTTACTATTATCTGCATGGCAAATGGAAGTTTGCGTGCTGACTTCTCTCTGGCTGTGGCTTCCTTTGCTCCTGCAAGAGCATGTCCTGGAAGAGATGTTTTGTCCTTGCAAGAACTGTATCTGTAAAAACCAGAAGTCAGCCAAAAATATTAACAACTTTGCGCCAACGTGCGAAGTCTCAGCCCAAGGCTGCTCAGAAAACGTTGCTGCACCTGAAACTGTGTTCAGGCAGTAGTCTGATGGAGGGGGTTGAGGGGGATGAACCAGTTGTTAGGTTTAAACAAAATCTTCTGATCTACTCAGTGATAAATAGGCTTTTTGGGGGGGGGGGAATAAATAAATGTAAAGGCCTTTACTAAACTTGGTTTCTCCTTAAGCGTTATCCAACAGCTGCTCCCCTAAGGGACTCCCTGCTGAGTTACTCAGTTCTGCTATACAACATACACTTCTACCCCAGGAACTGGAATATTCAGAAAAAAGTTGAAATAAGAATTCAACTAAGTCTCACATTCTCTGTAGTGGAAGGACTGCCTCCAAATTGCTCCCGGTACCCCGGGCCCCTCCTTTCAGCTCCGTCAGTGTAACGCAGTTTCAATGGGAGGTAAACCCGGCGCTTTCTCTCTCTGGTGGTGCCAGCAGAAGTGCTTATGGCTGCAGGGTGAAACAGAGGGCACCGAACAATCTGGCACACTAAAAAGGGCCCTTGGGAAGAAATGCTTTAACGAGAGGGAGATTAAAAAAAAAAAAAAGTATTAAGAATTGTGCTAAAATACTGGCTGAAGAGTAATCCTAGCTGTACTCAAGCTGACCTTGTTAATTTTGCTAGTTCTTGGAGAAAGCACAAAGCCTTAATGAAATATCTCACAAATTCCTTTGTTTGAAGAGCAGCAAGACAATCTGCTTAATTGTTTTTGGCAGTTAAGTCTGTTTTTAAAAAGCTTGCCATAGTAACTAATACTCTGTTAGAGTAATTGCTTTTTCCCCTACACCTCTCTATTTAATGTTTACGTATTATTGTTTTTATTATAAACCCTGCAGGGAATTTTTCTCTCTGCCAAACCATTTTATATCCTTGGCTTAGGTTCCATCTATATAGTTTTTGCCAGATTTTCCTGCCCAAGTCTCTGACAGCCACGACAATTTATGAAGGATTCATAAGGGGGTTTTGTATTTTTTTTTTTAAATTATCACCAAAAAAATATTCTATTTTGAGGCATAAAAAAGCGAAACTCAGGTGTTGGTGATTGAACAGAATTCTTCAGCGTATTAAATAATTCTCATCTTGGCACTGCCAAAACCAAAGAGCCGCTTTAACTCACCTGTCATCCGTACAGGCCGCGGTGGCGAGGGATGCTGCCGGCGCTGTTCCCCAGGCGGCGGTGGCAAAGTACACTGCTCATTATGCACTGAGATTCCACATCGATTTTCTTTTTTCCTCCCTCAGGGCAAGAGTAAGCGGCTTTTGAAAAGATATAGGCAGTATTCCTTTAAAAAGAACAAATGCCTTCACCTGTCATCTTACGGCATGTAAGCAGACAACTGTTGAGAATTTCAGTCTTTCAGATAGAAGAAATGCTGTACTGGAAGTTACAGGAAAGATTATTTTACTTTGGAGGAAACCATCTTCTAGAAATGTTACTCGGTACAATCAGTTAAATAGATAAGATTTACTGTTTATAAGAACAGTAGGAGAACCTTCTAAATGCATAAATAACGGTTTTCAGCTAGAATGGCCGGCGACTGTCCCGTTGACTTGGCCACAATGAAGCATGTGTGTTTTAGATGTCCTGCTTGGAGGGATCTATTCCTTCCAAAGTACAGATCCACTGAATCCGAAGTCCCATGATCTTTTTTTGCACCTTACAACATAATAGTATTGATTCTGAAAAAAAATTTAGCTGTTTACTTTCTGACCACACAAAACCCGTTTGAAAGAGTACCACACATCTCTGTTGAATAAATACCCTATTTTAAAAGCCCTTTGAAGAGGAAAGAAAGTTTTGTGTGCTGTTTAAAAACAAAACCACACCCACCATCGAGAACACTGTCAAAAATTAAATATTGGATTTTTATAGCAGTTGAAGTAGACAGCTAAGACTAGCTTTTCACAGAACAAATGTTATTTCTTGACTTATTCTGTACTTAAATTTTTATGCTGAATGGGAAATTATAGTTTTGTGCATAAATAAACCACTTAGACTTATGACAATACAACTAAAGATTCTTAGTATATATGGCTAACAATTTTATAAAGGCTTTTTCAAATATTAATGTATGTGAATATAAATATATGAAAACTAATTCTGCAGAAATTACAATCTCTCCCTGAAGACTCTTTTTTTTTTTCAGAAAGTGTAGATTAATACTTTCTCAATTTCTTTTGTAGTAAATATATACATATTTCTGCCAAATTATATTGAAAAAATAAAAAAGTCTGTATAATGCCTAAGAATCCCACATATCTCAGGGAAGCATGGAACTTATTCAGGTAGAATATTTTATGCGGCTCATGCATTTCAGAAGAAAGAGCATCTGTTCCAACGTATTTGTTTTAAACAATATTTGGTTGTACCTTAGAAAAAGCACTTTTCTTTCCAGCCAATATGCTGAAGTTGGAAAAAGAGTTTCCCTGCAATACCTGGACAGAGACGGACAGTAATGAAAGTTTGGCTTAAAAAATAAACCTTCATCACAATTGAGAAAAAACTTAAAAAGGAATAGCAAACTGGAGGAGTAAACATAAGAATAAATCAAAAAAATCTGACATAATTAAAGCTCAAGAGATTGAAAGGGTCTGATTACTAACTGTGAAATTTGGTTCTTCTCTAAGCTTTCCAGTGTTGCATAGTTTTCTACTTACTTGGCCATTTGTCATCCTCAGCAGCAGGTTCAGCTGTACCGTTCTGCAAAGGGAAACGTTAGGCTTCTGCGTGACTTCCTTCAGCGCAGTGGGGGTTTTAACCTTTCTCTGTTGAGGGCAACTAAAAACTTCTCATGAACTGTGGATCTTAGATGTTTTTATGATGGGTATTTATACAGTGGAGTTGTCTGATATAATTATGCTAAAGCAATTGTTACTTTTTTTTGATGTGAGTCGGATCAATACAATATTCCAAACAGAATTGATTTCCTTAACTGGGTTTAAAAATCTGTATCTCTAGTGTAACAAAAAATGTTTCTTTAGTTCTTCTCAGAGTGCAGACAGTGTAACCTTAGAGTTCTAGAAAGAATGGCGGAAGAACTGTACCCTATTACAAAAAGTTTTCTTCTTCTAAACTGCCATTGCAATTGTGTGGGAGAAGTATTGGTTCAGGCTCTCATCAGGCAGGGAGATTCATCTGTCCTTGGGTGAAGAATAGATGGTACTACAAAGAAAGCTCAAGAAAAGTGTTTTCTTACTTCCAAGGTAGGAAATCTAATTCTCTCAGGCACTCTAAAAAGAGGTTTCAGTCAAGTTACTTATATTTTATAATTCCTGTGAAAACTATACACGTTCAGAGGAATCATCAATGCATGCCATCTAAAACAAGAAAGGCTTTTTTCAGATTCTCAGTAATGCACGAGACACTATGTTCAACATCAGTGGTGTGACAAATCTTGTTCGATAGTTGGCCTTTCACAAGTGCTTTTACTTGGCTTTTTTTTTCTTTTTGGATCTCCAAGCATTTCTGCGTGGTATGTTTGTTCTATAGGCAGCATTATGTAGCAATTCAGTCTTTCTCAGAGTTCTTATAAGTGCGCTCTGAATGTGCAATAGATTATTCTTCCAGAGTAAAAAGTATTAAAGAAAAAAGAAATCCAAATTGTGCATCAAACTAAAAGTATTTAACAGTTTTGTGGGTAGCGTAAAATCTTATTAAAGGTAGTTAGATGAGTCTGGGCTAATGAGCACTTAGAACCAGAAAGAAAACTTCCAGCCGTCCTCCTCCTATTTAAATGTCTGACAACCTGACTAGCAACACAGATTACATGGAACAAACGCATCTGAACAGAGAAGGTTGTACACGTGTGTACGCAGTGTACACGACAGAGAAGGTGTCTGCATAAAACATCTCTTGCTCTGCAGTTAGTGCTGCTCTGCATCTTGATGCCCGACGCTACCCGGGACGTTGCTGGGTGCTGTAGGCTTCCCCGCCTTGATGGATCTGGGATTCAGCTTACACTTGCCTTTTCTCACCCTCCCCTTTTCTTTTTTTCTTTCCTTTTAAACTGCAACACATGTACAACTTGAAGCCAAAATTTTGCTCTTAAATTTATGAGAAAATATTGCTTTTCTTCACGTTCTTTCTCATTTTTAGGTTCAGATAGATAGACAAATTTATCTAGTTTTATACTATGAGAGACCACCTAATAGTTTCACAAGGTGAACTACATTAGTGTGAAATGGTCATTTTATGTTAGTGCATCCTTTGAGGCAGAATGTGTTTATTTTTAAAATACCGGGGTAATGATTTCCAATTTATGTAATCGTGCTTCAGCTTAATCAAGACTTAAGGCTGTTGACTTTAATGGACATGAAAGCAGCGTGTTTATTGCTACAGCAGAGCTGTTGATGTTGTAGAGGATCAGAAGCAGAAATATTAAATAGCATAGAAATAAATATGGTAGACATGACCAAATGTGAGTTCATAAAAAATGCAAATGGAAGCCAAGTAGCATTTATCTTGGTCTCGGTTTCTGGACCGCTAGCTCCAACACAGAACTCCCTGTAGCAAGAAATTTCCTCACATTGCTTATATGGCTTGTAAAGACTTGCTAGCTTGGAATAATAAAGATTGTTTTACGAGGGAAGCTGTTTGCTGTGTTTGATCCTAAATACATCCTGTATTTCATCAACAATTACAAAAAAATTTGTGCTATTGTAGAGTATGATGCTCAGATGAACAAATGGCAGCAAAACATTTTTGTTCTTGGAAGTTGTCTGCTTTCAAAATGGACTTGACAAAAAAAAAAAAAAGGAAAAAGGTTATAATNATTTTTGTTTTTGAAAATTAACTGCTTTCAAAATGAACTAAAAAAAAAAAAAAAAAACAAAAAAAGAGCAAAAAGGTTATAACAGCCTAATAAAACTTTCAGTGTGTTCTGCAAGTATAGATTTCCAGACAATGGTGTAATTTTCCTCACTTTACTCTGTGTGTTGTCGCTCTGAAAACCTAATATAGAACACTTATTTATTTAGAGTCATTTAGGGAAGGCTAAGTATTTAGGAAGATACTTAGGAAGACTGGCGAAATGCAGAGGACCACGGTGGCTAGGTGAGCAAGATGGAGAGGAGGCAGAATATGGAAATGTCAGTGGAAGTACATCTGTGCTGGTGGAAAACACTAGACTGGAGAAGAGGGTATGAATTAAAATAAGAAATATTATACCAGTACTTGCAGGCTTCTGCTTGCAAATAGTCCTGCTGTCTTTCTGTCTGGAGCAAGGGGATAAAGTGGTAGGGACTCAAGTATCATCAGAAGGTTGCTTCTGCTCTAGGTCATTTAGTCTCCAGAGGAGGAGGATAATTTTCAGGCAGACCTGTTTCAAAACTGCCAGTACGCTGCCGCTGTATTAGATGTGGGTAGGTGGGTAATACCATGAAGCAAGTTTGCCTGCCTGAGAAATCAAAGTTGAAGCCCTGTGTTAACGAAGGAAGACTTCTTGTGGCAAATAGATTTGAGATCTTATTTAAGAAAGTCTCTGTATTACAGTCTACCCCTTAGAGTACTGCCCAGGTCGGTGAGCGAGTTGCTGTGTAATTGCCAGCTGTAGAAGTTTAAGGTTGCCCGAGGGCTGTTCCAATTTACACATGCAAATTTTCCATAAATGTGACAAAACTATGCGCCTTTTCTGAGTTGTTTCTTCTTCACATAATTTGTTTGTATGTTAGTATACAGTTTAACCCTTTCACACCTGGCAAAACTGCTAGTGTAGGTGTCTAATCATGTATCATCAGTCATTACATAAAATACTAAACTATCACTTCTGATTAGTTTGAACGTGTTTCAGATACAGCCAATTTTACCTCCTGATTTTCAGCTGCATTTCATAAAGAAAAATCTTGAGAAAATGATCCAACATGTTGGGGACTAAATGAAAAATGTCAGCAGCAACTTCATATGAAATAGATGTTGCATATGAATTACCATTTCATCTAAGAACCAAAGTTATTTTAATAATCCTTAACTTCAGCTCACCTGAGTTTCTATGCTGAATAGTCTTTGATTACTTCAGCTATCTAAACTAGAAAAAGCTGTGCTCATCTCGGATGGGCTTCAGCTAAATTGGTACGAGCACCTCAGCTGGCCTTTAACTTATTTAGACTACCTGCCCTATGCTTCTGAGTAAAGCTGGAATGTCTCAGCCACCAAACACTAATTTCTGGTTCTCCAAGAAAGGTCCTTTTGCCCTGTGTTTAAAACTTTACTCACCTAAAGATGACAATTAGAAAGACTGTGTGCTTTTAATAAGCTACTTTCTAGAAAGTCTATCTATCCAGCTAAATAAGAAAGTTTTTCTTGTCTTTAAATTTTTGTATCATAGCTTTTTGTTAATTTGGAAATGAAGCATTGGAGTTATTGCTGCTTTATTTTTTGCCAGGTCCCATTACCAAATAGTGTGATGGAACCAATAAAACAAGGACTTTATTAACAGAAAAACTTATGTAAAAGGAAAAATCAATAAAGTCAAGACTCGGAAAGTTTTTCCTAATGTTTTGATGATTTTAAATTTGTAGTGATTGAAAAACTGATAGGTTTTTTCCTTTTTCTTTTCAGTAATGTGTACATGTCTAAGAAAAATAGGTAGATCCCCACAAGCAGATTAATTTCTGATTCAATGTCCTTGACCAGAAAATCCACAATCTCCGCAAGATACTTAGGGGAGGGACTATTGATTTTATTTATGGGTTTTTTTTTCATTCTAAACAGTTTAAATCACTTACCTGTAAATCAAACAAATCAATTCCTTGAAAGTTTTATTTCTTGGATCATAATAAGAAGTTTTGAGATGGTTTTCTCAGCAAACTAAGTCTTTGACTTCTATTATATAAAAAATGTT
The DNA here is from genome assembly GCA_008711295.1 of Anarhynchus alexandrinus. Lineage (NCBI taxonomy): Eukaryota > Metazoa > Chordata > Aves > Charadriiformes > Charadriidae > Anarhynchus > Anarhynchus alexandrinus. The sequence goes on along the minus strand of VUYV01000008.1, from coordinate 6,701,492 downwards.
AACTGTTATTTTTCTTTCAGTGAAGGGAATAAAAACCTACTCGCAAATGCTTAAAATGATTCTTCAGCTAAGCCACTAAAATCTAGATGTAATTTTTAATGAAATGTTAATATTGTGCACTATTAAAAGTGATCATATGAAGTTTTATTCAGGACTTAGCTACTTAATTTCTACAGCAGAGGATGATCCAATAGACTTTGTCCCTGTAGAGTCCAATCATTTTAAGAGACAGTGTGAAGTAGCTAATTCTACATTACCACTTTTTTTTTTACTCTCGGCAATGGGATCAGTAAGGAATCTGATCACTACATCTGTTATGTATATACAGAAGTGTTGCATGTTGTAAAGTTTTATAGAAGAAAAGTGGTATGGTTTAATGCACCGAACAACCTTCTGTCCAAAACTTCCTGTGTGATTGATAGTGGCTATATGTTTTTCCATGTTTTAATTTCTTAGACCAAACTCCTGATTAAGAATAGTTTTGCTAACTTTTGCTAATGTTTCAACAGAAAATACCAGGTACTTCTTCATTTTATGTGATTTCTTTTTATTTTTGCAGAGTGATTACATTTTCTGCCAGGCCAAGGGCGATCTTATGGGAAAGAAATCTGTCTCATTAAAAAAAAAAATAATCTGAGTTCTAGCTTGCCTTTTGTAAAACCACAGAGCAATCTGCTTTTCAGATCCAAGACACGTACCCAATTTCAACTTTCAAGGAGCCATAAAATGGAGGGCAATTATCTTGATTTCAGTGGTGTCTTTAGCACTCCAGGACACTCATCAGGGCAGCCAATCACATGGAGGAAGCAATTCCAAGGTAGGTATTTCTGAAGAAGAGACCCAGACTATTTTCAGATTAAAGCATGGAAATTGAGATTTCTTTCATTTTTATCTGCAAAGCTTTCCTGTTTAAAACCCCTTTGGCTTACGTATGGAAGTAAATCCTACGGCTTTATATATGCTTAAATATGTTGTTCAAGGATGCTATTTTCATAAAACCAACTAATCTGTGACTAGCCTCTGTGTAAAAACATGAGAAAACAGAACGATAACAATGGGTGTAAAGTAATGGCAGTTACTGCTCTTTATTGTCTCCTTCAGGTCTACCATCTGGCTCAGGTAAACCCGAGACCCATACACAGGTACAAGATGGTGCAGAAAATAGCTGGGAAGTTCAGGGACCCACATACAACTCCACGTCCTTCAACAGACAAGTGAGACAGTTGTTCCTCTGTGCGCAATCACCCCCCGCCAAGGGCCGCATTCTGCACCCTGCAAGTGGAGACGTGACAGTCCTCTTTGTTTGTGTTACCTCCTGGAACCAGGCTTTGCCCAGGCGCTGCTTTATCGCAGGGCTCTTGATGATTGCGAGGAAGATGCTCTTGATGTTAATATATCCTTTAAAAAACTTCCATAAATAGGCACTTATGTTTCAAGCGCAGAAATAGGGCTTAGTCAAATCTGCTGATCTTCATGGTATTCTTTTTATGTTTTTATTCATAACACTTTTGTACACAGAATCAGCGTGCTTTGTGAACTCTTCAGGCATTCACTTCCACAGAAAAATGCTGTAAAAGATGAGCCTGGTAGTGACATTGTGCGCATGATTTGCAAAGTGAAAACTTCTCTGTAAAAACACAATGGATACTTTTATTAGTATAAAAGTACGGAAGGGGAAAATTTTTTTTTTTTTTTTAGAGGTTTATTGGTTAGCTACAAGTCTATCAGAGACAGTTATCCTATTTTAAGGAAGCAAAATAACACCAGAGACAGCAGCGCCATGGTAAGGGTTAAACAAGTCCATAGGCTTAACTCTGTGATCCTTTCACATATTGGTGGGCACTGGCATGTACGGTCTCATTGTCTTTGACACATTTTAGGATGTGCTAAAGGATAATTTTTCCTTATTTTCAAATTGTAAAGCTGGTAAAGCAGGATACTTCCTGCAAGATGCTGATTTCAACTGAATGTTGTATATAGATAAAACAGTCTGTATAATTTGCTGTCTTGCCCTGTTTTCTCTTCCTGCCCAGTACAACCTTTTGGAAGATAAACTTAAGGAAGATTGATTGCCAAGTGTGAGGAAAAGCAAACTTCTTTTTTAATTTACTGAAATACCAGCTTCTGTTGCATTTGAAATCAAATGTTGTTACATGCTTAAAAGTTGGCGTGTGAGAATATGTTGCTCTTCGGTTCTGCCAGTGATACAGACTTTTTATTTAGGTGCTTGTATCCATAAACCAATTTCACTACTTCTGTAAAAATTGGGTATGTTGTGTATGATTCTTGGTAATCTGAGATAACTTGTGAGGCACTCCAGCTTACTTTATTTTCAGAATAGGTCAAAGTATAGCCATGGAAAAGGATAATTAATTTTTAAGATACGTGCCAAGAAAGAATGGTATACTTCCTTTGAATTCATCCTGGCCGTTGTGGTCTTGATACTTGATTCCCTCTGAGGAATGACCACGGTAGACGAAGTAGAATTACTACTGCTGGTGTTGTAAAGACCTAGCAGCTGAATGGCTGAGAAATTACTTAGAATAATAAAAATACTTTCAGTCAAGATATCAAGATGTATTATGAAGGTTGGATGTGGAAGGAGGTATTTTAGGTTCCATGGTTTTTTTCTCATTTTGTGTGTATGTGTAGATATATATAAAGTATGTGTTTTATTTTTCAGCAGTGATACCACCTCATTTGACCAATTTCCACTACATCTTTAGGACTTACACTGTGTGGGGCAACCTGGATCACTAGGGCTTACTAAGTCCTTAGAGCTATATATATATAGAGAGAGAAGAGCTGCTTAAAATAATGAAATAATGTAAAATATGCAAATTTGAGACATGCTATGTGTAAATGACAGTGGCAGGGTCCTTGTACATATTTTCAGTATCTATACACTGTAGGGCACCTTCTAAACAGTTTCCTTATCTACATTAATTGGTAAACGAGGCTTACTGTAACTATGAATTTACTTCATTTTGCTTGTTTTCCATTTCTGTCACACTTGAAAAAGTCATTTATTTAAGTTCAAGTAACAATTGCAGAGATAAAGATGCGTGAAATGTACTAAAGTTGAAAGTGAGGTAGAATAAATACAAACTTGGATCCCCCAATATAGTTCCTAGTATGAAGCATGAAGTTGCTTTCTGAACTGGTTGGGAGCCAGTAAAGACTGACAGTAATGAGACAATTACCATGGAAGTGGGATCATTATCATGCTGGCTTCTGTGTTTTGATGGTTTTTAATAGGCTAATAATAAGGTCTGATATGTGGTGCCCTTCTGGCTGCCTTCAGGAAATGATCAAATTATTTGTTAAATTAAAAATTAGTATATTATTGTGTTCAAATATAAACATGGCTATGACAAAGCTTTTGTTACTAGAGTTCTGGAAGACATTTTAGTACTGCATCCCACACGAAGTTACACTCAATGGCACGGCATTGAAAAATACCAATGAAAAGAAAATCTCTTCAGCAAAATAAATTTATTTAAAGTTAGGGACAATAATACTTCCCAGATTGCCCTCAAATCATTCTCAAACAAATCCAGCAACTGAGAGCCTTCAGAGAAAGCTAAGGCGTGCATCCAGAGCTAACTCAGATCTTGAACAATATCTGTCTACACCCGAATGCTCAGGAAAATTGGAGTGAACAAGATGTGATCTAAACTACTGGAAGTCAAACCAGTTGTTTTCTGGTAGCCTTAGTTTGCCATGTCGGAAGCAGTGCAAACGTCGATTACTTGAGAGCTTACCCACATGTGAGGTTCATGGACAGCGTATGAGCCATGTGGGTTTGCAATGCCAGATCCTCGCCTGGACTGACCACAAATGCGGATTTTTATTTTTTTTTTCATATGTGCCAGTTAGAAAGTCCTTGGAAATGAAAGTAAATTGCTTTGTACTTAATGCGTACAATAGCATCAGCACAGGGAGTTAGTGAGATGTAAATTCATACCACAGTGCAATGTGTCCTAATTTCCCCAAGCCCCAGGGCCATCTTACTCCTGAGTGACAGCACCCAGATAGAGGTTTAAATGCTTTTATTCTTTGTAAGGTTTCTAACTGTCCTCCTGTTGAATAACCGTAAGCATTTCTGGCTGCTCAGGGGATGAGCTGCTTAATCATGAAGACTGCACAGCTTCAGTTTGGTTCTGGGTTTTGTTTTGTTTCTTTTTGCTAGCCTCTTTCACTCTGTTTGGCAGAATATTATAACACAGACTCTTCCTTGACTTTGAAAGGTAAATTTTGAAGTAATGTTTCTAATGTTGGATAGGAAACAGCTCTACTTGATTAAAAGCAAATGGAACTTAGTTTTAGTGTGAACTCGTATAACAAAAATCCAGTGTGATCTATTGCCATACATCCTCCCCCCCCTTCATCTAGTGGTCCCACCTGGGCTTTCAGGTGGGCTGTAGCACTCCTGTGCCAGCAGTCAATTTGGGAATATCAGTCGAGGCTATGTATTAGGCCAAGGTGGGGGTGTGGTGGTGCTGATTTGTTTCCAGCTCACTCCCAATTCTGTTCATGCCCAGTCTGAGACACTGGGCATATTGTAAGCTAACTCTTCTTTTGATTCTTTTGATTACTAGTAGTATTAATTTAGTAGCATTCTGCATTAGAATAAAAACTTGTAGCAAAACAGTTGTCTCCTCAGTGTAGAGTTGTGTCAGGTGCTTTTTGGATCTGATTAAAATATTACTTGCACATGTGCAGTATTTTAGCCATGTTTGGGTGACAACAGTATTGTCTGCTATCCAAACCTGTTTTGTGGCACAGACAGTGATTTAAGTTAAAAGCAGCAAGCTTTTTTTTTTTCTGTTACAGTAAAATATCTGAGTGTTGTATGAAAAAAGAGGGGATTTAATCTCTTGATGCTTTCCTGCATCCACTTCCCCGCTACCACCTCCCTAGGAAACAAACTATTTTACGCAAAGAAGAGTTCTTGAAAGAAAAGAGAAAGGACCTCATGAACAAAGATTTAAGCCTGATTTACATGTGGTGTTTGGGATTTCTTTTTTTGGTATGAATACTGCAGTATTACAGGTACGTAGATTACACATGTCAATTCCTGTATAAAAAAAATAAATTATACTGCTGTAGCCGATTATGCTGCTACAAACATTAACCCTGGAATAGTTTTACTACCTAAACTATACTGCTACGTAGAGAGATGATGTTCTCTGTTTTGGGTTCTGTTGGTGTGCATGTTTCAAAAGCAGGCCTAGGTGTTTGCAGGCAGTAGGTTATTGCTGAGATTTCCCTTCTGCTGAAAACTGGCGTTTAAATGTGCTCCAGGTGTTGTGGGTAGCCTTACCAGGCTGGACATCGTTGTCATGAGCAGCAGCAGGGCAGGGAGTTTTCATAAATGAGAGGCTCGTTCGGGGGGGAGGTTATATTTCAGGTAGCGAGGATGCTGCAAGCTGAGGCTCGGTCTAGTTCGCTGGGGGAGAAAAAAAAAAGAAAAAGGAAA